>JAVRXN010000003.1:68407575-68602666 GCA_033556935.1 Timema podura | reverse complement strand
ATTTATTTAAGGTATTTAAATTACACGTTCTGAACCGACTGATTATATGAGTACAGGAGATTTTCTATGAGCAAGAGCGAAAGTCACTATACATTTTTTTAGGAAAGTAATTTCACATACTCTTAGGGTTCTTTAACATGACACAATCTACATGGGATTGACGACTTTACTTCTCCTCCAAAGGAAGTTGTTATTCGGATTTTTATCGATACAGAAAAATCCATCGATCCCAGCTGGGTTTGAACCCAATAAAATCGGGTCCTGAGGCCAGCACTTTACCCCACGACTACCGAGGTCGACTGCGAGTGACTATACCAGATGTTAAACGTAGTAATAATAATAATAATAATAATAATAATAATAATAATAATAATAATAATAATAATAATAACGTTCATTTGCGAATATTATAAAAAAATCTACTCGCAAACCACCTTCAATTTAATTTGTTGATCATGTTTCTATTTCTAGAAACCAGTGACGTAGCCAATATTATTATAAGGGCTACCGTGAGATATTATCCGGAGAGGAAGTGCAGGAATCCAATCATCCCTCAACTTGGATGTTACTATGGTTACATCAACTAATTAACTGGTTACACTCACCACTCATCCAGTTTGCCAATATTCAATATCCCACATGGCAAGGCGAAGGGGAAAAAAAAAAGATTTAATAAGCCAAACTAGTCAGATTTGTTTGTAAATGCTATATGTATATCTACTATACTAGAGCTTACACCTGGTAATAACGTTTGCCGAAATCAATTTCATACTGCAGTAGCGATTTATAATTAACTAATTTAATATTGCATTATTTACTATGTGTTAAATTTTGAAAGATTACCAGATTGATAAATTTCAGTGGCAATTTATTGGTGTGATTTTGTAAATGTAATTATGTTATTTATATCCCTGTGTTTGTTAAATAATTTAGAGAATTAAATTTTCACCCAAACGTTGATTAGCTTTGGTATTTAAATAATAAATTAGACAAAATTTCATCTTTTTACAAAAAAGTATTAAACCAGATATTATTTTTCCTTAGCACTGTGTTTAACTACCCATTTGGGTTACACGCTTATGTTATAATTACGATAATGGGTCAGGGGGGAGTAAGTTGATCCGCACTTGCGTGGAGAGAGAATGAGAAATCGTTTAGGAAAAACCACTCTCAGTACACTAGAACTATTTCAAACCACTTTCTCCTCGTAATCACCAGGCTAGTATATAGCTAGAGTAGCGTCTTAGACAATGTGGCCACCGAAGTGTGTCTGATACATTAGTTAAAGAAATACTAGGTTTTTCACTAACTCTCACAATACTTTTAGTTCATGCGCATACCAGTTTACTTCTATATTAAAGTAGGAATAAGTTAGATAGAATTTATTTTAAATGTATTGGAATTTGCAAGGTGATATAGTAGAAACAGCCCTCACTATACCTTACTAGGATTTAAACCACACTCTTCATATCCCCAACAAATCAGATTACACAAGTACTATTTTTAACATTCTAATAGGTAGACTTAATTATAAACACATCTTTTCATATATGGCGAATCCACATTAGCTTGTAAAGAGGATAGAAAAACCACAGTGATAAATCTACATGTTAAAGAATCACCCTAAGGTCACCATGCATCGATTCTAACCTAGATATTTTCGTCAATGGCAATCTATTATGTAGCGTGCCTGACGCCTTAGACAAAGTTACCACCAGTGCAAGTAGCATCATAGGATTGTAACAGCCTCTAGTCCTGCTCTAGTGGACTGTACTAACAAATTGCTTCATTTTATTCAGTACCAAAACAATCCTGTCATAATAACGTCCTTGTACAACATTATTGTGTATTGATTTGGTCAAATAGATGTCGAGTGTGAAGAAGCATTTAACCAGTAGGAAACAAACCAGTAGAAGCAAACCATGAGTCAACACTGAATACGATATAGACCATTGTTTTGAAAGTTAACATAAAATGATAAAAAATAATAAGTCTGAATTGTGCTAAGCAGATAACCAAATGTAGTCTGAATGGAACTTATGATTTCCATGAATATTAAATATTATCTCAAAGTCTACAAATAGTTTTCCCTTCATGACCTCATATAACCCGTGCACAAACGCAAAGAATATTCACATAACGGTTTCCCATCACTTGAGTTGGTTAAACACATTAATGGTAAAAAAAAAGAAAGGGACAATTTCATCACTTTTGTTATTGTGTGGAATTCCTCAAAATGAGCAATACAAGGGGGGACCTAGTGGTTTGAGGGAGTAGTTGGGGGGGTTTCTGAGGCGGAGGGACGAACTATTTTGGAATCATCACAACTAAGCGTTGAATGGCCCATGTTTGTCCAGCTCTTTCTGGTCATTCCAACAGTGGCGTGTTATCTCTTAGAGCGAGGTTGCAGATTGTAGTAGGTTTTGGATGGTCGGTCGTTACATAGCGGCGAACGGCCGTTAGGCAACTCGTTACTGAGTGGAGTAGTGGGAGGGGGAGGAGGCGGATCTTCGTAATAACGCAAGTAGTGGGCGAGGGGTGGTTTTGTAAAGGGGGAGTAGTAAGGGGAAGACCCAAACTCATCCGGCAAATTGAAAACAAGAGAGAACTCTCAGACATTAGTACATAACTGTGAAGATGGTGAAAGTTTTTTTGTTGTTGTTTTTATTCTATTATTCTATGGATACAGCTTAGACAAACTTTTTAGCTCACGTTTGGACGTTTCTTAACTTTTTCAAACAAAACTAATACTGGAGCCTTTGTAAAACAATGGTAGAAAATAAGTAATGATAAAACTGATACTTAAAATACTAAAATTAATGAGAGCACTATATACATCAATAAAATTAATAGATTTCAAGTTAATTTAATATTTTGAAAGGTTCAATAAAATTGAAAAGCAGATCTTGCATTGGTGGATATTTGAGCTATATGTTTAATACATCTATCATGGATGTCAGGTTAGAGAGAGGTAAGGATTCAAACTCCGTTTTGGTGTAATGAGGTGCTTTTTCCTAAATGCTTTCGCAAATCACCTTAAAACAAATATGGTCACATTTAATATAGATTCTACTTTCCCTATCCCTAACCTAATCACATAAAAATTAATATAGTGGGTACTGCATGGATGGTTAGTGAAACATAATAAGAAAAATGAGATCCCTGGAGATTAGAATAAAATAACTTATTCTAATACATGTGTAAACATAAACAACGTAGATTTAATTAAATGAAAAATGACAAAAAAATGACATGGAAATACAATGTGGGGTTGTTATTTGGCTATCATATAAAAAATCAAATTCGAAATTTGGATGGATTTCTACTTTCAATGAACCCATGAACCATAAAAAGCTGTTTTTGCGATGCAGTCTGTATATTGGTTTATCAGTTACTAGGATTGGAGCCGAGGCCATTCCAACCGATCAGGATAAAACTTGGTGTTTAAGCCTTTAGTAATTTCATAAGGTTCCCCAAAGGATTATTTATAATAATCTAGCCCCAAAATTAATATTATCTAGTTTACTTAAGTGTGCAAAGAGATAAATAGTTGTGTCTATTTTCTAAGACTCATCTCTAACGATTCTAACTAAAATTCATATCCAATCACTATTAAACATTACAAACAAGATGAAGCACCTCATTTTCCTATTAAAACGACTTTGAGATCACTTTAAATAAGAAGAAATTTACCATTTTGATCATATCTCTGCAACTATTTAAGATACTAATTAAATTTAGTTGAAAAGTTGTGGGACATATAAAATAATCTAAATTTTATTTGAAATAATATATTATTAAATCAATACTACTTAAATTACAGGGAAATGTATTATTCATTTTAAATATGGCTTTGCTAAGTGGGAAGTTTCAAATGCGTATAGCAAATAAAATTTCAGTAACAATATATTTTATTTTATGTATGTTTTTGGAGAAATGCGCATTTTTTTTCTGTCAATTTTTTAAAAATTGTATAATTTCATTCCAAATATCTTACGTGTTATTAGTATAAATTATGTAATAACTAAGAACATATGTGCGTGCATTTTTTCATTTATTTATAAACTTTTTATTTCGTTTCTATTCTTGGAAAAATAACATTGGCATTTAAGCATTCTTTAATTATTTGTGTGCATAATATACAATATTTTATGGATTTGTAATTACTTTACAGACTTCCCCGTATTAATCATCTATATAAAGTTTTATACAGATAGTAAGGAAATATCTGAGATTCTTAAAATGTTCTCTCTATATTTATAAATAAAACAAATATATTCTTTAACTGTCACTTTTCATAAATACTGTATTATATATTATTAAAAGCTAATTCTTATATTTTAAATCAAATAAGTTAGATTTTGATCGAAATAAAATATATGTTTGTATTTTTTTAAAGTTATTTCCAAGGTTAAATAAATCAGACTCACATTGTACTGGACTACTATTGATGGGGAGGTCAGGGGTATTATATCTGTGGGTTTCACTGAGGGAAAATGTGGGGCGTGGATACCAAATGAGATTCACTAGTGTGATCTTCCCGTCATATTAACAAGGGCAGAGATACTCCTTCCTTCTCTGTTATTAGCGATAGTACCATACGTATTAGTTTAAAGTAAACACACCTAATATGCTTTCATCATTTAAACAAATATAAGGTGTACACAGTTTAAAATAAATGTTACGTTGCACCGCAAATATTTTTTTTATCTTTTAATAGATACATTTACTTAATGTTCGTTTGATTTGCGAAATAAAATAATACTCACTGTTGCAAAAACAATCTACCAAAGAGTATAAAGAAAATAAAACAAAATCTACTGTTACGAAAACATTTTGAAAGTAGGAACATCTCTTTCCACCAAAGAGCATAGCAATGAAGACTATATTTTCAAAGACCTTCACAAAAGAAATATATGTTATTATAGCTAAAAATGTATTGGTTTTACCAGATATATCTCAAGTTAAATATTTTAATAGTAGGTACTAAAATTTAAAAATGATAAGTTATTTAGTATATCATATGGTTATAGAAATATGATAGAATTGGAAATTTCTGCCAATTTAAAGTAGGCGACCTTAATATTAATCTTCATAAACAAATTAAGATTTCCGTTTCTTTGAAATGTTTAACCAAAATTTTAATGTTTATCAAAATCATTAAAGGTGGATTTTGATAAAATTGATGCTTTCTATTTTTTCGTTTCAATAAACTACCCCTATTTCTAGGATTAGATATCTAACTCCAATAAAATACTCGAGGTAAGCCTTATAAAAGCCCCAGCTACTCGGTTTCAGCTTGATCAGTAAAATGGTTTCGGTTCAAGGCCAAGATACAGACAGAGAAAATAAATCACGAAAACACCTTTTTTTTTCAAGGGGTCATGAAAGTTCAAAATCTCAAGTTAGATATGATTAAAGATCATAGAACTCCCCCCTCTCTCTCTATATATATATTTATATATATATATATATATATATGCATATCTGAGAGGTTAGTGGCAAGTAAAAATATTTGCCATAATTTTTATAATTGATTCAAAGTACTGTAAAACTTAAGTACGAGTTGGGTTATAGTTTTTAGCCAAAGAAAATATTTAATTTAATGGTATAAGGCAATGAACAAATCAGGGATTCCGTGATGATGTGAGCAAACTTTGAAAAGACTTTCGTTGTAAATTACTATTTTACTACATTCTGGACCCCTAACTTTTAGAATGAGAGGTCATTTGCC
Source organism: Timema podura (assembly GCA_033556935.1). NCBI lineage: Eukaryota > Metazoa > Arthropoda > Insecta > Phasmatodea > Timematidae > Timema > Timema podura. The sequence goes on along the minus strand of JAVRXN010000003.1, from coordinate 68,596,932 downwards.
AAAATCTGTCTAGCCATTCTTCGTATTTTCTATAACCGGATACGGGCTTATCAAATTATATATATGTTGTTCAGTACATTATTATACTCGTATGTACATGTATGGTTTCTATGTAAATGTATCTATAATTAGATTAAGAGAAACTATTAAATTTAATCTAAATATAAATTAGACACACTAGACAAATAATTCACATGTATACATATGTAATTATGTACTTATATTAATATATTATAATATACAACAAACAATTTTGTGTGAATACTTTTACACCCATTACATTATTGGTACAAATAGACGGATTTCTGTGATTCTAGGAAGACCTACCTTATATTAAATATTAAAATTGAGGAAAAATGATGAATATAAACGGATCTACAAGTTATGTATTATCTCTCACCTGAAGTAGGTTTATAAAAAATATATATAGACCTATATTTAAATATGTTGTACCATGCCAAGGACCTAACCATGGAATCACTGCTACAGAGGTTGCAACAATCTAATGTGGCTACCTTTGTTTAAGGGTTCCAAATGATCTACTGTTATACCAAATGACCTATATTGTTCACCTTTACTACACACACAGGAAGGTAGTAAGAGAACAGAGTGTCATTCGGTTAGAGGTTTCAGGCGTACATACACACATATACGGAAAAATCACGCCCACCTTTATCCGCCCCCCACTGCCACCAAAATACTCACCATCTCTTTCCCTACTCTCTCTCTCTCTCTATCCTATTGAGAGCGTCGGATAATGGGTAGAAAACCCCCACCAAATCGCGGGAACGGAAGTCATGCGTCGACAATTCTCATACGGCGTGACATGTTGGGTTCTCTGAGATTTTGTTTGGTTGACCAGAAGGCTTTTCATGGTCTACTGGACTTTTTGCTTCGTTCAACTCCCTCTCTCTCTCTCACTCTTTCACACACTCATACACGCGCCATGTTACCTCACCCCCTTCCCTAACATGAATATGAGCGGTGAGAAAAAGAGAGGAATACGCTTCCAGTTGCCTGTTCGTCAAAACGGGCAAAAATAAATCGGTAGCGTAGTTGTAAAGAAGTATTGAATTCCAAGATGCAATAACCAGAAAAAATTAATATTTATTTATATTTTAAGGCATAAAAAAATAGTTTTCACAGGATTGTTTCCATATAAAACAGCTAGTGTAAAAAAATAATTTATTTTAGGGGATTCTTATATCTCGCGACCACTTGGTTAGAGGAATTATTGTGATCATCCAAAAAATTCAAATTTTATATTTTAATGGATATCGATATTTCATGACATGACTAACAGAACTAAAAATTGTGATTTTTGTGAAGCCATTTTTCTGTATGTGTGTTTGTATCTCAGCCAAGAGCAAAAACTACTATATCAATCAGGCTAGAACTTGATATCTAGAGTTTTGGTAATATTCCCCTCAGGGAATTTTTGGAATTAGTTAGCTAACCCCAAAATTAAGAGTAGATAACCAAATGGACAAAAACAAAAAAAAAAACATTTTCTCTAAATTATCTCTAAGGAATTTGGTTTGAGGAAATCCTATCTAGGCACTGTTTAACATTACAAACTATACATTTCGTTATCCTTGAAAATTACTTGGAGGGTACTACATATAAACGGAAATCTCTAATGTTAATCATATTTCTCTAACTACAAAAGAGGTACGAAAAAGCCTATCATTGTAAATTGGTTATGCTATTAAATATACAACTAACTTTTAACTTACCATTAAAGGTGGCCAGCTTTATTTATATTATGGTACAGCTTATCATGCTAGGGTCATAGTGGCACCCATCAAAGTGAAACTACAATTATAAGCTTTATTGGAACAATTTATTTACCGTGAAATGCGGCATACATACTTGAACGCTTAGTATCATAATTCTATTTCTTGTTAAAGCCACAGTTTGTATAAGTGATGTTCTACATTGAGGTTAAATATATTTTGAAGAGCTACTGTAGTAACAAATCTATTATTTACCGTCCTCCTACCTAAAATTTGATAAAATTCAACAGATATGGGGATGATTTGCAGTTAATTTCACCACTGTTAATCGATTTAAAAAAATATTTTAGCGTGCATTGTTTTATCTGCCATACTAATTCACCCTCTTTTTTTTTACCTTTATAGGTTACACGCTGGTGCACCTTATTAGATAGGGCTAAACTGTCATTGGATAAGGTAAGACTTCTTACTTTTAGGGTAAACAAAAGGTTAATTCCCCCTATTACAACTGAATTTAATTGCAGATAGCTACGTCAAGGAAGCCATTGTATTTAAATGATTCTTACCAATTTTTTTACCCAAGATAACAGATTTTCAAAGGAAGCTGTATGTTATTATTATTATTATTATTATTATTTATTATTATTAGCACCGCGTCTTACTACCCGTTCGGGTTATACGCACTTACGCTAATGTGCAATGGTAGGGTGATTGTGAGATGAAATGGAGGACCTTCAGTTTAACGTGGAATCCGAACCACGGTGGAGGCCTGGCATTCCAAACATTCACAAGTTGTGATTAATACACGTCTTGTCAGAGGTGAAGGAAGGGTTTGGCAATCATATAAATCTGTGCCGGGACCGAGGATTGAACCCCGGACCCCCAGCACAGAAGTCCGACACCTTACCCCTAGACCACCAGGTCACCAAGCTGTATGTTATTTCGTTTTCCATTTGCATGTGAGACGAGAGGTAAATACATTACACTGTATCATCGCATTTTGAAACGTTAGGGGTAATGTATTCCCCTATGGACTTTTTCAAGTAAGCATCATCCAAAGTTGGGAAGGGGGATTCCCTTTCTTTTCTCAGGAGTTTATCGCACGTCCAAGCAGAGGTGATGCCAACCTAGGAAAATGCACATCTTCCCGAACCTCTCCTCCTCCTTTCCTCAAACCCAAATTCACACAGATCCATCCCACTCACCCCGTTTCCCTCTACAAGTAAGCCTACGCAGTAACCCATTAACTAACCCTTCTAATGCTATTTCTGTCTGAAAACATTTTGAGTCTTCCCATTTCACTCCCTTCTGCTCTACATGTCTTTTTACTTCCCTCCTGTTTCTCTCTCTCTCTCTTTTCCACTATTTCTCCTTCACTCTCACACCTCTCCTAATAAGGGCTACTTTTGTGAACTATGCAAATGGACTTTCCTCCAACCCCCTGTAGTCTGTGAGGGAGCTTTTGTTCAGCTCCTGGTTTAATTAAATGGAGGCTCGATTGGGGTGTAAATCATTTAAGAGTCGGCGGCCCGGTGCGAGGGTTGCTTTAGTTGCCAGGTTTGCCAGGCTCATACATTGTAACTTGCTTTGCTATCCCCAATGCCTTTCTTTTGTGTCTCACATATAAATAGGTAGATATATTTTTGAGGGAGGTATGAGCTACAATAATTGAAGGACCCACTTATTTATTTTCTTTGGATACAAAGGTATATTTTATTTATATAAACAGGCAGTGAACTATATTTGGCATATATTGCATGTTAAAGTATCGAGAGTTGTGACAACACTTAATTGGTTTCATCACTGGAAAGAGTTCATGAGTCACTAAGTTTGTTTCTCCAAGCGGCTTACAAACATGTATTCGGCGCTCTAATTCGTGATAGTTGAATGCCAAATAGGTTTTATACAGGATAGCTGAAACTTTAAATAAATACTAATAATTGACGAATTTTTTAAGGGATATGAATTAGGATTGCAGTTAAGAATAAGTTAACCTGTATTTGCATGGAGAGAGAATGAGTAATCTGCAGAGAAAATCAATTACGGAATAGTACACATTCTAGATTCGTCAATGGTAGCCAGTTGAAGAGCGAATATTATATCTTAAAGTGGTTGACGCTGAGAGTGTAGAACACTAGACATGTGATATAATATTTTTGAGAAATGAGATCTTAAAAATAATTTAACACTTATGCTAAGTAGTCCATTAGTATGAACAATTAATTTTTTTTAAACTATGTGGCAGATTTAATACACTCATGTATTAAGTTGCATCAATATTTAGAGTTTAAATCCATCCTCTCTACACCAAAAAGTTAATTCTCTTTGATGGTTGCCAAATGCTGTCTGTGTAGGCGACCGAGCTTTGTCATCCCCACTCCTGCTAACACCCTCAACTCCCTTCGTTCGTTTATACTTCAACAGTTGGCATTGTCAGTAAGGTTACAAGAGGGCTTGGCACACCTGCTGCCAAGGAAAATCGCACCACTGCACTTGCACCAAGCATACGTTACACATATCAAAGGATAGAATGCTTTAAGTAAAAGATTAATAACTGCATAATTTTGACGTAGAAAATTTTGATTATTTCTCTATTAAACATATATACATAAATACGTGCGTACAAATATACATAAATAATTACATACATACATGCAATACATTCATACGTGACATATATAACATAATACATACATACATACATACATCAACATACATACTACATACATACATACATACATACATACATATCATATCATACATACATACATACATACATACATGTATACATACATTGCCCTCTTATTTTGACTCAATTTAGTAATATTAACTCATTTTAATTTATTAGGTAAAAAATTTAATTTTCGTTTTGTAGAATTCATGGTCGCTTTTGTGTATATTCCTTAGTAAACATGAATAAATAGCATTTATTTGAACAAGATGCCTCGCTCCCTTTATGTTCTTATCATCACTGCAGTCAAACTAATATTTCTCTGAAGAGTGGATTCCACTCACTCCATAGTCTTATCACACTTATAGTGTTACTCGTGGTTTTGTGAATAGTAGACATCACTCCCTTCATGTTCTTATTTTTACTACAGTCCTACTATTAGTAGTTCTGAGAACCGTAAATCTCTCTCCCTTCATGTTCTTATATTTACTACAGTCCTACTAATAGTAGTTCTGAGAACATTCAATTTCTCTCCCTCCATGTTCTTATCGTTACTATAGTCTTACTAATAGTTTTTTTACAGTAAATTTTGTTCTTTCCATTTTCTTATGTTTACTGCGGTCTTAAAACTTATGCTTTGATTTAAATTTGTAATAATTATCTCCTATAATCTCCCTGCCAATTTGAATTTGATATTCTGCATTGACGATCAGGTTAGACATTGCACAAATAAATACTATATTTAATATTACATTATAGTCTCGTATAATAACCGTTGATCACGTGGTTTAAGACGTCAGTCTCGTAGTATTTGTAAAATATATTTTAAAAGCGTAAAGTAAAAGTAGCTTTCATATTGAAAGGGAAATCCAAGTTTTAAATATTTGTGTACATTATTTGGACTAGGCTCAAAAAATGTCCATGCCCAATTTCTTTAAAATTGATCCACGTATCTGGAAGTAATCGTGGCGAAAACCAACAAATGACATATACTCGTATTTGATTGTTAGCCATCTTGAAAGGAATCAACTCATGGAAAAATCATCTGAATTCATTGCTTGGTCTAGGATTAAATAACGTCCGATACAAATTTAGTTAAAATTGGTTAAAGCATTTGACAATTATTGCGTAACAAACATATATATATATATAGAACGAATCGTATAATGGTCACGATAGAACAGAACCTCACTTTATCAGGTTAATAATCACAGTTAACTTTAACCAATACTAATTTATTTTAATATATCTGGTAACATACGCATTTCTTTTATCAGTTATCACTGATGTTCACGATAAAACAACACTTAAAAACCTTCGCGTAAACACTTAAAAATGTCTCATGTTCTAGCTGTGTAAAGATCAAAGCCCCAACTTGTTGGACACACATTTATCTCGAATCTCCCTTGTAAACTCTATGCCTTGTGTATGTCTGAAATGGTGTATGATAGTGGTTGTTTGTGTGTGTGTTTGAAGGGTAAGAGCTTGTTAGTTTAGATAAAGAGAGAGAGAGAGAGAGAGAGCATGTAAATAGCTAAGGCAAAACTGAGTCGTCCCCATGAAACACCTGGTTAGGATCTGGTAACCAACTGGCCCGTGAAATCTTCATGCATATATTCTGCTCATCGGGGTGAGCAAGAGTTCCCATATTGTGTGAGGCACGTGGTAAGGAAGAGTTGTTACATGTTTCGCCTCCATGCGATGAAGAGTTTCGTGGTCAGCTTGGATAAAGCAAAGGGGTCAAAGTTGAATCAGCGTCGTTGAACGAACAGACTAATATAGAGCTTCAGACCTGCGTTGCATTTTAGGGAGAAATAATTTATAAATACAGTATGGATTTGGATTATAATCAGGTGGTCGTATGTTCTAAGGTGCTAATCTCTCAATACTAGACTGTTGATGATGTGATAGTTGTGGTTCGATCCCACTCGAGTGTACTAAGATTTTTTTGGATGGTTTACCACATGTTCTATGTAAATGCAAGTACACTTCCTCTAAATATAACCTTACTCATCAATTACCAATTAGCATAATTAGTACATAGGCTTAGAGACTTAATGGGTAAATCGCGATACGAAAAAAATCAGATAAAAATATAAACAATATATTGAAGGACTTATGAAGAGTACGGAGCAATAAGGGGGAAAGCAGAATTCTATTTCATTTTTCTAAAAATTATTTGAGAAATCTAACGTGCATTTTTAAGATATCTAATTATTCTATATCCGCAAATGACCTATAAACTAACTTATATATTCTAAAGACACAGCATCCAGCCATCGTCCATTAAATCCTCACTGTGAATGGGAAATGACACATTAATTTTCACCAACGATAAATTTGTTGGTCTTGGCGGGATCGAACCCTGTACTATTAGCTCAGTAGGCAGACATGCTACACACTGAGTTAAGGTGTTGGACTAATTCTATCTCACATTGTGTTATTGTTACTATCTGTTAGAAAGAACCTTTCTAATTCACTTTGGATTATGACTAAAAGATAAATCTGTCAACATTAGATTAAATAAAAAAAAGCATTTTCTTAAGTCTGAAGGGTGTTAGAGATTCTAAAGTTGTCCTTGTAAATGTACGTGATGTGATTTCCCCCTTTTTCCCTTGTACTTTTCATAACAATTAATAGAAAGATTCAAGAGAGGAATACTTAATTAGACTATAATAACATGGCAATACAAATTGCTAATATTTTTTGTAGTTACTTGTATTATTCTATAGGCATTTATGCAATCAATCAAAATGTTCAGCTTTGGTTCACATCTCTTGAGTTAGAATTAATGTAGATGACAATATTTCAGGAATTTTGGTGGCTGTCAGATACATTTATTCTTAACAGAACATTTTTTTTAGTTGGTTACTTAAAGGAAATTTGATTATTTATGAAAGATGAATAACAATATCAAATTGGGATGGTAATATAATAATAACACTGTAGCCACCTCCTCAATTCAACAACGAATTAAGGCCAGTGTACAACAACAAAAACAATATCTTTTGTATAAAATTCAAATGATATAAAAAAAAAAAATATTTCAGAGGAGCCAATAGGACTAACATCAAACAAATGGACCGTACACTGATCCATTTGAGTTTTGTCTCCGCGAACCCGCTCTACAAATATTTATTATTAGAAACAATTCAAATATTTGCCATTATATAAAAAACTTGATCATTAGATGAAACTAGGGTACGAAAGTGACATAAAGAATAGGTAACAGTATTAGGTATTTTATTTATATATAAAAGTTAGATATTTTAAATATGATACAGAAGGTAATATATATATATATTGTGAACGTTATATAATAAACTCATAATAATATGAATCATCCATGATCGTCTCAATCATCAATAGTTCAAGTCGTAAAAAAGACAAATGTAAACATTCAAAGTATTAACAACTTCAGTAAAAGACTAAATCTAACAAGTGAGCTAAGTCAACAAAGTCTACGTTGCTAAATGACAACGCTCTGCATCAATCTAGCAGTGATTCTATTATCTAGTTCAAGTCGTCAAAATGATAAATGTAAACATTTAGGCATCTAACAAGTGAGCTGATGGCTCTAAGTCAATAATGTTTACGTTGGAAATGACAACGCTTTACATCGTCTAGCAGTAACTCTATTATCTCTTACTCACAATTATCAAAACAAACACGTATATTAAAGAACCAAATCAATATTTTAAGATACAAAATACCTTTTTCTCAGTCGTACAGACTATAATCTTGTCTTTGAATAAAAGGTTAGCTTTCCAACAATATTTATAGATATTGACAAAAACCCAAAAGGTGATTTTTAGCCTACATTCTACAAAGGAACATTAATTCCCGCAAAATTATTCTAAGTAGATTAATTTTTCTTAAGTCAAACAGGCTGTAAATTTAAACATAAAAAATTTGACATTTCCATGATATTACCAAATGTTACTAGACACAACCCGGAAGGGGCCTCCGTGTCTACAAGACAACAACAATAATGCTATGTTTCTATTTGAAAGATTGGACTTGTTCATTAAATTTCAAATGTTAGCCAAAAGAGAATTTTGTACCTTTAGTATTCATCCTAACACCAACGTGTTCCTGGAGGAAGTCCAGATAAGAGTAATTATTCCTCTATTCTACACCCGTATTTATGCCAATATTTTAGCTCAGAGAGGGGGAAGAGGGGAAACGCCAAAACAAAGGAGAAACACAACACATGACATAAGAGGGACGGAACATCTAGACGCGAGAGGACGGTTCTAGAAGCGTGGTGGAGCATGGAGAATGATCCAGACTAAAAGTTTCTATCGCTCACTGACGTCTCGGGCAACATACGTCACACTATTTTTCCCATGACACCTTGCGCCGACTTGAACTCCGTGCTTCATTCAGTCAGTCTTAGCACAAAGTTTATAGTGGAGTGTAGTTCGGGAGGCCGTCTCGGGAGACGTAATAACAATAACATAGGGCGATGGGGCATGGTAAGTCCACTATTATTACTTCACCAGTGCTTCGTTGATGTTTTAATCTTTTCTTGTAGTGGTTATTTCAATAAACGCTACAACACTTTTGATAACACATTCCTTAGACAAAATCATATGATGAAAGTTCATAAGAAGTAGCTCAAAAATGAAAAATTTAATAAAGTATTTTTCAAGCTACTTGTAATATTCTTGTTGGTCACAAATACTTATAGATATAGGCATATATGTTTTACTTATATAGATATTTATTTTATATACAAATATATTTATTTAAAATAAACAACTAAATACTGTTTTAGTTACAATACTTTTTACAATTTAGTTTTACACCTTATAAATTAAGTTGTATAGTGTGACAACTAATCAAATGTTAGTACATTTTACAACCTTATACAAAGTTTTTAAATAACTGACATTGTTTATCAGTCTCTATAAACAATTACTAAACTAGATTTATAATCAAATTTTTAACATTTTTATAAAAAGTCATTTAAAATAATTTTTTTACATCTCTAGTATAGTGTTGTTGTCTGATAATAATATAACTATCTACATTTAAGGGAAAATAAAAACTGATTTAAGCTATAAAACATGTATATTAAAAGTTGAATGTGATTGGAATGAAATATCTAATAAATGCACTTAGAAATACACATATGGACAGCGTCAGTAATACACGGTTGCTGATGAACTACAGTTTGAAAGAGAATCCAATAAGTAGATGTTAAATAAGCATTCTAGTATGGTGAGAGAAAGGGCCAGTTTCATAATTAGATTTAGTACGCCTCAAGTGTGGCGCTATACTAAATACGGGACGACACCTACCTAGACCAAAATGGAATGGGCCAGTTTCGCATATGAAACTGGCCCATTCCATTCAATTTTAGGTAGTTGACGTCTTGTATTTAGTATAGCGCCGCACTTGAGGCGTACTAAATCTAACTATGAAACTGGGCCAAAGGTTGTGGATCAAGCTACAAAGTAGGTTTATGAAAGTAGAGTGTGTGTTATCAAAAGAAGGGGGTAGGCCATGTAAGATGTGAGCTTTGTTGACGAATGTGTGAGAAAGAAATAGTCTATCAGCTAGACCTCGATTTTAGAGTAAATAGTATCATTTCTGCGGTAAAGACGTGTGGGATGTCATTTTATTCAGTTTTTGTGTATATTACAAATATGGCAACCGGAAATCGAAATTGGTTATTTATCATATTTTTTGCTAAAAAACTTGAAAAACTCACCTTTTTTAAAAAATTTTATCGTACTAACAATAAAATTTAAAATAATGTTCGTACACAATTTTCTTAGCTATAAATTAAGTATAAAAAAAGGTTTAGTTCAAAAGTCACCATATAGCTAGTATGTACCAATATTAAGCTATGTGTGAATAAATAAGCATTAAACCTTACCGAATTATTAATTTACAATATTTGTTTGTGTTAACCGTAAAACTAAAATGGGAAAGACTAATGGTAGAACTATGTGATGTAATATAAACTAAACAAATTTTTGTTTTGTGAGTGGGAATTAAATAAAAATATATTATATCTAAATATAAGATTCATTTTGGTGGATTTTAAGCAAATGAACTTTGCGTGATACATTTAAGACCCGGAATTGCGGGATATTATTCAGGTTTGACCCTGGTTAGGGCTTTTATCGTTGGTTCAACCTTACAAATGAATTGAACCTTTTTTATAAATAATTTATAGCTAAACAAACTTTTACGAACATATATTTTTAATTTATGTTTAGTAAGGTAAAAATTAAAAACAAAAAAGGTGAGTTTTCAACGTTTTTTAGCAAAATATATGAAAAAATTACCAATTTCGGTTTCGGTGTTGCCATATTTGTAATCTACACAAACAAATGAATAAAATGACACCTCACACGTCTTTACCGCAGTAATGGTACTATTTTTTTTCACCTAGCTGATAGACATATAAACATTTCGAGTTTTAAGAATAAAAGAGCAACTAAGACTTGGTGAATGAATGTTGTTGAAGAGAATGGTGTATACAAAGTTATGGAAATGTGGAGAGGTTAGTAAAGATGGACTACGTACAGAGTTTTTATATTGGGATATGTATACTAACAATTTTCTTGCCTATCCCGTAAGGGAACAGCGTAATTGGGTATGTATGTATGTATGTATGTATGTATGTATGTATGTATGTATGTATGTATGTATGTATGTATGCATGTATGTACATGTATGTATGCATGTATGTATGCATGTATGTATGCATGTATGTCGTATGTATGTATGTATGTATGCATGTATGTATGCATGTATGTATGCATGTATTATGCATGTATGTATGCATGTATGTATGTATGTATGTATGCATGTATGTATGCATGTATGTATGCATGTATGTATGCATTATGTATGCATGTAGTATGCATGTATGTATGCATGTATTATCTGTATGTATGCATGTATGTATGCATGTATATATGCAGTAATATGCATGTATGTATGCATGTATGTATGCATTATGATGCATGTATGTATGCATTATGTATGCATGTATGTATGCATGTATGTTGTATGTTATGTATGTATGTATGTATGTTTGCATGCATGTATGTATGTAGAATGCATAGCTACCAAATTTCTAAACTATAGTATAATTACTTAATCAGTTTTGTATTTAAGGGGATGAGTGTGTGGTGCATTTTTTTACAGGTAGACCTAATTTTTTTAATATATTATTCTGTAGTTTTCAAGAGCACTTTGAATAATTTACAGAGTTTAAGTTAATATTTATTACATGGTAGCCTGTGTGTTCCCTATTAGTGATGTAACAAAATTACGAAAGAGAAGGGTAGATTGATCACGTTGTCCAAAGAACCACCACCACCAATCTCTCAAGTGAAGACAACCCCTTTAACATTCTCCATGTCATCACCCTAATTTCCATCCCATCTGCGGCCCAGTACCGCCTTTATCAACTCCCTCTCCACACACCCTCATATGGATAACCTCCTGAATGGTATGCGTCTACAATTTATATTAATCGCAGTTAATTAGTTCTTGATAAAATTCGCTCTCATTTATGATATCAAGCTCCTTTTGGTAACCTTTAGAAAATGTTTTTAGTTCGTCGCAAAAACTATCCTAACTTCTGTAGCAAAGTAAAATATTGATTTGTCGTTCAGGCCTTGAAACTCGGGAAAAAAATTTAAGTGAGATTACTAAAGTAAAATAATTAAATTATTCTCATTATTAAATATTTCATCAGGGGCTATTGTGATTAATTTAGGTTCTAAAGGAACCTTAGTAAATACCAGATAGTACTTATATCAGTTTAATATATAGGTTTGGTTTCTTACTACTACCCAAATATTACAATTTATGAGTATCTAATATTGCAGTCAGTTGGCTAGAGAAGATCCCAATTCTATAGATCCTAAATCTACTAAATGTTAGTCCTCTTCTTTCCCTAACAAAATGATTATGAATTTCTTAATAGTCACCATTTAACACCCTATGCTCTTTAATTAGAAAAAATGCAAAAAGATTAAAACGTTAGTATGAAGCTTAGTTCTAAAAAAAATCAAATATAAATTTTATAGGGTAAAGTATAAAAGCAACGTTAAACTAAAAAAAGAAGAAGAAAAAGTAGTTAATTTTGGAATTTACAACAAGAAAATCCATTTCGTATAGACTATCTGCTTGTAAAACTTTTGATGTATAATTCCTTAAAAAAAAAAAAAAAGGGGGGGGGGACTAAACTGACAAAATTAGTCCACCTAAGCTTTTTCGTTCTTAACGACTTTTAGCAATACGTCCAATGGAGGTGCATATGACCCTGCGTGTGATAAAGGGAGTAGTGAAACGGAATGTCTTCGGATTCTACAAGATAAATCTCATAAAGGTCACTTGAAAGGATTATAGGGTGGTAAAGGTAATAGGATGTTTAGAAATTGGGGTGGGGTAGGGTGACTGTATACACAAGTTTTAATAGCTAGGGGTGACATGAAAATGAGTAAATCCTTCAACAGTCCTCCTTCAAGTTGAGCGATAAGTGGAAGTTAAAATTATCAGCTTGGAGATGATCTTTAAGTTTTATAAGATATTCTTCTAATATGTTGGTTTCTTCTCAGTATTTTGATACTCGGACTTTAGTTATGGTGATTTAGTAATATAGGTAGTAGAATCAAATATACACTTCCTTAGTAAAATATATACATTAACTTAAACTAGTAGATAAATGACACCTGAGCACGGAATCAAACCCGGAACCTTTGGCTTACTGTACTAATGCTCTATTACTGATGTATCCAGGGTTCGTCATGTGCTTAGTGTCATTATTCACTTATAATTCATGCTGAGTCCATGACGGACGTGTGGAATCATCAGTCACATAATATGAGCGAACAATAGGATCACGCGTTTGAGCTTGATGGTCTTAGGATACAATGTTCGTGATTTTAATCCAGTCGGGGTGCGAGGGGGGGAATGGTGGTCAATTGATTTCTCTCAAGAGAGATAAAAATACTTAGCACAACTTTATTCGGAGGGAAAATAAGGCCGTTGGTCCCATGTCTGTCGTGGTATCTAAAATTAGAACCTGGAAGGTATATGAAAATACCTTTCTCTGAAAATGGTAGGTCCTTTCGATATTGCTCACGGGTATTCTCATGTGCTGATATAATAAGTCAGTTAATAAATTGCACCTTAAACATCTAAATAAATAAATTTTAAAAAATAATTTCGCCAGATGTGGACCTCGCAATACGGATAGTTCCGTAATTACAACGATATATAATCTGTTTGTTGACCTTAATTGAACTTTATAAAATGTGTTAATTTAAGCTTTTTGTAAGGCATACACTTACTACTAAAGACTATTCTAAATTATCTTAACAAGTAATCTTGCTTTTTTTAATTTTAAATAGTTATGCCTTCAGGTCTTAGAAAGACAAAATAGGTTTAGTTCCTTTAGACCTCGTTTAGTTTATTAATGAGATCTTGTTTCTCATACGATAGAAGCGGTTTTCTAATAAAATTAACCTGAATGGGGAGAAACTTAGTTTTGTAAAGTCTCTTAAGTCTTTACATTTGCCTCGTTCTAAAGTAAATTAATTTCCTGGTAATGAGATACGCCCACCCTGGCAACCCCCATCTATTTTAAGTCTGAAAGTAAACTACCAATTAAATACAACTTGTTCAGAAACGTATATATAATATTAAGAGCCTATTAAGTACATATATTATCAGTATTATTGACACATTCTTTATGTAATAAGATATTAATTCTTATTCCTCTTAAATCAACTAGGCTATATTATGAATATAAACATTCATACAATCAAGAACACTTGGATAAAGCTGTCACCCACCCTAAAAATTTGATCCAAGCCGGCCATCTTTTATCCCATTTGATTAGTTTTTGAAAGATTAATTTAAGAGTTTAAAAAATGTTGCTTGAGTAGAAACTTGCTTTCTTCAGTGGTTTATTAAGTGTATTAGATTAGGCCCCTAATATTATATTTCGAATAAAAAGTCTCAAAAGAATATGTAATTAATAAATAACTCACGATTTCTTGTAGATATTAGCTTTTAGATCTGTGTCTTACTACCCGTCAAGACTAAACGCTTATGTAATAATTACCTGATGGTTTCAGGGATTAGAAAGGCTATATTTAGAGTAAGTTTACCAAGATTTGTGTTAAGGTGGAGTGGAAAAACTACACTCAGTACACCCAAACAAGATTCGAACCTCATTCTCCTCATCATAGGAAGTCTAGTCTAATTTTAAAGTAGCTTCTTAGAGCATGGAGCCACAAAAGTGGCCTTTATTTTTAACAAATTTATATATTATATGCTGTATTGTGGTTTTATAAAAGGTTAGATCTATATAAAATCTAAGTAATTAATTTTTTCAAGTATAAGATTGTTATGACACAATACATATTTGGTAATTTATTACAGTAATACTATGACAAAAAGAAATGTTCGATTAAATTAAAAAAATTAAATTATTGTAAACGACGTATATGGTTTAATATTATATTATATTTACAGAGATTAATATTACATTGAAATTTTATATGATGATTAAGTTTTTGATAGATTTATTTATCTAAATATATATATTTTAAATATAAATATTATTTAATTTAAACATTCTTTCCTAAACTAAGATTTAATGTTGTTTGAATATTCTATAGTGCTAGTAAGCGATTTAAGCAAGAGTATGAATTTAAATTAATTGAATATATCATATATATATTACAATTCATTTCTTGAGATAGTTATATCCAGTCCACCTCATTACATCCCATCTCATTCAGGTCCATTATTATGTTAATTTTCCATCTCCGTCTAGGTCTTCCCATTGGATTTACTATTCAATACTCTGAAAATTGTTCTAGATTCTTCCATTCACCAAATTCTATGACAATTTAAGCAATTACATTCGTTTAATTGAGTAAATTGAACAAAAAAATGTGGCTTTCAGTTTTAAAGGTACAATTCAAACAACACATTTAAATTTCGTAGATCTAAATACTAAACTAAGATTTGCTACAGTATTATTTTAAATGTTAGATTTATAGAAACAAGAATAGTAAAATCTATTATCTTTAAACTCAATGTATTTGGGGTATTTTAGTACTTAAATAATTTAATTATCTTTTATTACTAATATAATGTGTTTGTGGTGTGCATTGGGTCAATCTTTCTATTAAACTACAATGTGGTAACAAGGTGTTTCACCTTAATTTAATTTTGAACTTTCAAGTCGGATATTGAGGAATATATAAATATACTAAATTAATAATATTTGAAAGAAGTGGAGAAAGAGGATCCCCCTTTAAAAAAAACTTGGAAAAATAAATTAAAAAAATATTGACAATTCTATTATTTTAAATGATTATACTTAACACTATTTTATGGAAAACGTATGATCTTTGACTAAAAGACTTTTTCCAAAAGAAGAGTTTCCGGTGAGACGTCGTTAAGGAAGGATTGTGGGTAAGAGCGATGTAAGAGAGAGATAGAGGACAGGACTAAAGTTGTTTGACACTGTTAAAGTCGTTTGTCGCTCTTTGGTAGCGACACAGGAGCTTGTTTGCTGCCTTCCCTTATACTTTAAGAGACTAGTCTCCATTTTATGGAATGAGTGGGAAGGTAATAGGGAAGAAGTTGGGACTTGGGAGGGGATTGAAAGACGGAAGGTACGACCAAACTCTTACTTGTTTTGGTGTTTCAAATAGGAAACTTAAAGAGCGCGCCTCTTCAAAGAAAAAGAAGATTTAGCAAATGAAACGATCGTTTTACGTGATTTACGAAGCGTATCCTCTCAGAGAGACGGAATTTGACCGGCAAATAGGAGAACTGATGTATTTCACCACTCGAATGTTTCATCAACTCGAAGAGACATATACAATTTTATGGAAAGGAGAGAAGGAGCTAAGATTAAATAATGAGTTAGAAAAATTAATTTGTAATTAGCAAATGTGTTTACTGGTTTATTAAAATCTTATTTAAAAGTAATACATCTCCCATCATAATTTATCTAAAAGAAACATATTTTTTAAGATAAGTTATGGGCTAGTTTAAATTTAAAAATGTATAGACTTTGGTAAAACCAATACTCTAGATTTATTTTATCGACCAAGCTACCAACTATTCTATAGAAATACGTAGATAAAATTATACTAATATTAGTAATAATTTTTAAACAGCCACAATAGACTGACTATGAACTCGATATAACCCCTTTATTTTAATATTTGATTAATTATTTCACAATTTAACAGCAAATATTTTAGAAATAACTTTTGAACATGTTTTTGGTTACTTGATTTTAGCTCATAAACTGTAATAAATGTAGTTTAACTATATTTACTTATATGATACTTTAAAATAGTTATAAATTACATTCAAAAAATTAACACTAAGAATTCTCCAAATAACAGAACATAGTGAAATTCAACGTTGATTAAAACTGACAATTGTTTTGTAAATAGTGTAGAAATATTTGGTCTAATCCCACTCTATATTTTACTATTCTTCAGGATAATTCACACAATTACACTTGTAAGGTGAGAAGAAGTAAGATATAATATATAGGATGGCGATGGTATTTACATGTGGAGAAAGTAGAACAAAATAAATATAAAACACCCTAGAAAATATGTCTAAATTTTTGACACAATTTTGTGTCAAAAGAAAACCTGACAATATTATATAGATTTATTAATTAGTGTGCACGTTATTTAATAGGTAACATTAAGTCAGTAAATAAACACAATTACTCGGAAAGTAGATTGTAACATCGGGCCAGTTGTCAATAACAATGTAGAATATGCAAAACAATTTTGTTTCAACAAAGAGTTGATCTCTATGATTATGATGTTTGATGTACCTTATTTGTAAGAAGAAATTTAGGGTTTTCAAAAACGAGGTGGTAAAGAAAAAAGAAATAATAAAATTATGAATGGAGGAGGCTAAATAACGAGTTACGTAAAATGTATTCTTCATGGCATTTTAAGGTAAACAAATCTTGCTTGTCACGGTGGGAAGAAAATGCAATGCGAATGACAGAATCATAGACCACTTTCAAGTTATTGACTGGAAAGTCTAATAGGAAGATACCAATGGGAAGAACCCCTCAAAGATGGAAGGAATGCATTATTATGATCCTGAAATACATATTATGGTGTAATGAGGTATTTACGTCCCATATCAGTGATGCGTCTGCAATGAAGGGGAAAAGGGCTGGAAAGAATGTTTATTTTTTGTACATACGTTTGGGTAGGAGTGTGGACTAGAGGAGGTTGTAGGTTTTTGTTTTCAGATAAGGTCTCAACGATAACCCTCCAACCAAAGATTTGTCCTATGCCCTAGCGGTTCCAGTGATGATTCTCGGGAGGAAGAGGAGGCTGAATGAGGTAGGGGGGATTTATTGGGGCAAGCTCTCAAGGGGTGCCACCTCTCCCACTCAGTGATGGGACCTATATCTCCAGGGGTTCTGGATATTCGTGTTGGGTGACAGGGGGGGGGGAGGTGTTGACATGATTTACTTCCGGTAAGTTTGTTTGTAATTTAATAGTGGCTACTGGTGTATAAACCGATCGGATAGTAAGACGTGGTGCAAAAAATAGTAATAATTAATTGTCTACACATCTTCAGGTCAACAATTTCTATTAAAATATTATTTGCAATTAAGACCCATAAAACAAGCTGATATTAAGGCCGATAAGAATATTATACATTTCGTATTAAAGAGTGATCGAGCTAGATTTAAATTAATAAATACTATATTTAAAAGTACATTTCTTTATTGAAAATAGCTGGGCCACCCACGTGGCTTAAGGCGTCAGTTTCACAATATATATTAAAATTAAAAATTATCCACCCTAGAGGCACACCGAAAGTTTATCTAGACCAATTTCTACTTTATAGGTTTCTTGATTTTGTAGGTCCAGTGTTTAAAGATACTCGAACCCACAAAAACATAACAGGCCTACACATACTAATTAACTATATGTTGAAGATTTAATAATATTCTTTTAGATATATTAATCAAACTTTTTCATTAATATCATATTGACATTGTTAAACATTAAATTTAACTAATGAAATAGCACATAATTATCCAGTTAATATTATTATTATTTCACATGACAAACTATTGCGATTAAATAATTAAAATTTAATATATTCAACTTAGAGCAAATTGAAAACAAGCTGTTAATATAAAACTTAATGCTTTTAGTAAAATATATTAAAATGATAGGCATTGTGAAAATACATTTAAAGTCGATTAGAAATGACATTTCAAGCTTTGATCAACTAAATAATGATATAATATTTGTTTAAAATTTGTATCTGCCTAAATATATATCAAAATGTTGATTTAATAGGAAGCATTTGTTTTAATTATTTATCATTAAATAAAAGAATGCTTTATTTTCAATTTAAATACTTACTACGCTTTAGCTCATCCATTATCTATTTTAAATAAACACTATACCCAATTAAGATTTTAAAAAGAATGTTTGCCCTGCAGGTTTTAGCCAGGAAAAGTGCTTCTCTGTTCTTGCTCTAGTAAGTAAAAAACTTTTTAAGAGTCGATTTTTATGGCCCTTTGAATTATTTAAAAACTGTGCTGCAAAGTATCTGACACATAAAAACGAGCACCAGAAAGAACAAAGTTTGATAAGTTTTAAGTAAAGAGCTTATCCCACCCACCATCTAATGCTTCCCCTTTCTAGCCCCGCATTCTTCCAATTTTCCTTAAAAATGAAAATAAAAAATCAAGTGTAACGCGAATAACGTTACTTTATCAAGGTTCTACATAAATTTTAAATAAAGTAGTACGAGGTATTACTTTGCTTATAATTGCAATTGTATAAACTACAGCTATACTTCTTGTATTTTAACTGAGACCCACGAACCTATATTTAATATTTGAATTAATTTTTATCTATTGATAACTCAACACTTTAAACACATTAAAAATTAATATATATCTACCTATCTGAATGAAATTAAAAAAATAGATCTGTGGATATCACTCAGTATAAAAGTGAAATAATTTGAATAGCCTTATTTTCATTTGTATTATTTCTAAATTTGTGGATCATTTGATAACATTTTTTTGACACTACCAGTATTAAAATATTATTTATTTGTTTTAGCCATTTTGTATATTTTTTATTAACTATTCTCGACTACTATATCCTAGCATACTATTTTACAAATGTGGAAACTACTCTATTTATTGATTATAGTTTTTATTTATACCACTATGTGTTGAATTTATTAGAGAAGGATCTAGATCTAGGTTTTCAGAGGACCTACCAGAAAGTACAATATCTGCTGTACGAGTGACTTAACTATTCTTGAAATAAGAATTACACTAAATATCTAAACCCATTTTACCAAGGAGTAGTTGACCAACCTACAAATATATAAGACAGAACACATTCGACATTAGCGGGATCTGCCAAACTATCTTTAGACCAAATAATTGATCTTCTCAACCCACATTGGTGAGCGTGAGAACAAAGGTATCAATATGGTTGTATCTGATTTACCATTTTAATGGATGCTAGTGCTATAAATATGGGATAATAAAATGAGATAATTTTCCTAGATTATTTCCCATTTTTTTCTCAACGCAGATTCGAGTACACTTAATCTAGATACTTCCTTCACTAACCCTAACCTATTATTGTAAATATATTGATATCCCGGATGGGTAGGATAAACCGTTAAAATAAAAATAAAATTTTATCCATCCAATTATCGTTTTATGGTCTTGATAAGCAATTACACATAATAAATATGTAGAGTGACACGAGTTAAAGTAAATCTCTTAGCTCGTGGAACAACCTTTTGACGAAGAAAGAAATTAACGTCACCATCTAATTTTGGGGAGACTAACGGTGTAGGGATATATTAGCGTAACGAACGTTAAGACGTGCTCTAGAAAAGCGCGGGAAATTGGAGGTGAAGGCGAGCGCCAAGCGCAGTAAAAGCTTCCTCGTGTAATTTGAAGTCTCAAACTGATTCCAACATTTTTGTGTTCTCTTTGATGGCGGAGTTCCTTTGAGCGGGTCACCACAAAGATAATGGATGTTTTGGACTTTTTCGGTGTTTTACTGCGGCGTATTATGTTGTTTGCATATATGAATGTTTGATATAATCTGTGTTATTATTCTGGTGGTAAATGTGTATTTTAATGTTGGTCTGTACATTTGACATATTTGTTTTACGTTTCAACGTGGTACTGTTTGCATTACCCTCTTGCTCCCTCTATTAACTATATGTATATTTGTGAGGTTATAGCGAGCGACACTTTGACAAACGTAGCACTTTATTTATAAATTATTTTATCGTTTTGTAACTTTAAATTTTTGTCAATATCATACAATATTTTAGAGTTATTTATTTGTATCTTGATATAATTTATTATTTAAAAATAATATTGTTTAGTTTAGTAATCTCACTAGATTATATTCTTATAAAATATACAGTACTATTAATTATATTGCTTGTTCTATACACAATATAGTTTTAAAATGTTTTACTTACTATAGAATCTAAAATATTATACTTTGTTTCTGCACAAGGGTCACATGGTATAAATAAAAAGCTTATTCAGTCCAGTTGGCTATTAACAAGTTCAAAACTTCAATTCATTAAATCATTTTCATATCGTCCTACATGCAAATGCAGGTACACTCACACAAGATTACACCTTCCTCTTTCCAACAACATGAACATTATTTATATATAAAAATGATGACCATGCGGTTATATATAATATAAAATATATAGTAATAGTATAATATTTATAATAATGAGGTTAACAAAGACCTTCCAACCTTGTATTTTTACATATACATGGTTATACATCTAAGATTTGGAGGTGAACAATGTCCCTCCCACAGTTTATTTCTACAGATATATATATATATATATATGTACAGTACAGTCTTGAGGTTAACAAAGTATCTCCAACTATTTATTTTTACTTTCTCTCTATCTTACAGGTAGAGAAAGTATTGTGATCGTCAAAAAAATCGAACTCGAGATTTTGATGAATTTTGACGTTTCATGACTTCCTGAATCCGAAAAAGTGGTTTTTGAATTTCCGTCTGTCTGTCTGTCTGTCTGTCTGTCTGTCTGTACCTCCAACTAGAGCCTAAACTATTTTACCGATTGAGCTGAAACTTGATATCTAGGGTTTTCATAGGGTTGTCCCGAGGGGTTTTTGGAATTGGATATCTACCCCTAAAATTAAGGGTAGTTTACTGAAGGGAAAAAAGAGAAAAAGTCGATTTTCTCAAAATCGGCTCTAACGATTTTGATTAAATTTCATTTATGAACATAAATAAATATTCCAAACAAAATGGCTACTCTCAATATTTCGGCAAAATCGTTTTAAGGGCTCCGGTCTGATGCGTAAATTAACATTTTTTATAATAGCTCCGAAACTATTTGAGATATGAAATTACTTAGCATTACAAATATGTATATATATTTATAATAAAGATATTTTATTCGAAACATATTTTTATAAAATCAATAACTTTAAATATATACGCAATTATATATATATTTTTAACTTTTTGGGCATTAAAGCTTAAGTATTGCGACCGTAAGAAAAGCTAACCTGAAATGTTGATGGATGTCGACGTCTCATGACCCCCGAACCCTTAAAAATAGTCTTTGCAATTCCGTCTGTCTGTGTGTCTATTAAAACTTAAAATTAAGGGTAGTTTACTGAAGGGAAAAAAGAGAAAAAGTCGATTTTCTCAAAATCGGCTCAAACGATTTTGATTAAATTTCATTTATAAACATTAATAAATATTCCAAACAAAATTGCTACCCTCAATATTTCGGCCAAATGGCTTTAAGGGCTCCGGTCTGATGCGTAAATTAACATTTTTTAAAATAGCTCCGAAACTATTTGAGATATGAAATTACTTATCATTACAAATATGTATATATATTTATAATACAGATATTTTATCCGAAACATATTTTTATAAAATCAATAACTTTCAATATATACGCAATTATATGAATTTTTTTAACTTTTTGGACATTAAAGTTTAAGTATTGCGACCGTAAAAAAAAAACTAACCTGAAATGTTGATGGATGTCGACGTCTCATGACATCCCGAACCCTAAAAAATAGTCTTTGCAATGCCGTCTGTCTGTGTGTCTATAAAAACTTAAAATTAAGGGTAGTTTACTGAAGGACGAAAAGAGAAAAATTTGGTTTTCTCAAAATCTGCTTAAATGATTTTGATTAAAATTCGTATCTAGGCGTTGATTAAGATTATAAATAAACTGGCTATTTTCATTTTCCTATGAAAATGATTTTTAGGGTACATTACAGAAGCGTTAATTTCCGTATCTCCACAACTATTGGAGAAACTAAACAACTTATCATTGCAAAATTGTAGGACTATTAGAAATAAAAAACTTTTATTTGAAATATATTTTTATAAAAGCAGCAGTTTCTGAGATATTTGCAAATATATTAATACAATTTTGTGAGCTTTAGTTGTAAACATATACTACTTAAGTCTTAACGCAATAATTCTCCAATGCCATAGAGTAATTAAATATAAGTATCTAAAATAGTATGTTATTTTTCCTTAAATCTCTTAGGAGAAATGTTTGCATAGCAATGATCTATCTCCATTTTAGACTCAATAGTCAATATTTACATTTTTTATTGGTCAAAATGTATAAATGAATAATTAAATATCAATGCGATGACTTGAAGATCTGCAACACCTTTTAAAATGTTAAAATTTTAACCAGAAATCGAAATTTTAATACGAAGTTTTGACCCTTATGGAAGACATTAAACTGTTTGAAATGCTCTTAGGTGGACAAAGATGCGCCTCTTTTCTCATTGATTCTATATCATTGTATATTATTTTATGCGTGTTCTTATGTGGAGTGGTGATGATACAATGTACATTATTCCGTTCAGAAATCTTACGAGTTTATAGAAAGAGAGAGAAAGTCTGTGCGGTGTGCCGTACCATTTATTTACCTAGTACCTCCAACCGTTTTATATATATATATATATATATATATATATAACAGTTATATATATATATATATATAACAGTTTTTATATATATATATATATATATATATATATATATATAACAGTTTTTATAATTATATATATATATATATATATATAACAGTTTTTATATATATATATATATATATATATATATATATATATATATATATATAAACTGTTGGAGGAACTTTTCTAACATCAAAATAATTTTTACTTTATTGTTTATTCTTTATTTGTCAAAATCATATCATCTTTTTAAGAATGAAAAGTTTACTTTTATTTTTAAGCGTATAACTTAACTGCAGATTAATATTTAAGGAAAAAATCTTCTCTTATATGCTTATTTAAATTATTGTTCCAAAGGTATACAATTTTAAGCAAATGAGGAGGGCAACGATTATAACTTACAATAAATGTCACATTACAAATTTCAAACTTTCTCACTTATTTACCTTAAAATTGAGACATATGACTATCATTTGAAAAATGAGAGGTAGCTTCTATGTCCCCTTAAAGGAAATACTATTTACAAAATACGGAAAGATAGAAAATAAATAAACCGTTTATGGTAATACTATTTACAAAAGATGGAAAGAGAAAACTATCCCTAAACAATTATGGTAGTTATTTCAATAACTTAAACAAATAAAAATTTAAAACAAAACCGTTCCCAAGCCCAGGCATTTGAATCTTGAGCCATTATCCATGATTTTGTATCAATTATACATTAAAATGTTTTAAAATATAATTTAGTCCTATTTGTTTCCGTAAATGTCGTAGAAATATAACATTTGGGAAGTTTGTATTAATGAAATCAGCTGTTTGAGAAAGGTGTATACACTTTGTACTACTTTTTTTTTTCAATCAATTCCAAAAAGTTGTTGAATTATCCCTTGGTTATAAATTTATGAATAGAAAATAAATATTATATTAAAGAGCACATTCTTTTTAGGATAATTCTAGAGACTAACAGTTTTCAAATGTTTTGAGATGTATATTTTTCAATCTATCTATATTAAAATAATTGTATTCAATCAATTACTTGGAATTTGAAACTCAAATCATTTAGGATGAGCAATTTAGAACAAATATTTTGAGTGGACGCCAACTTATAACGGCTAATCAGATCGTAAAATCCTATATACAAGTCATTCATCCTAGTTTCATAGAATGTTCCTGCTCCATTTAATTGAAATTAGTCTATTCATTTGGCAGTGATTTCGAAACAAACTTTCAGACAACAAACATACAAAATGTAAATTGGTCGCGTTATAACTGTACCGCTCTCCACTGAGTCAATTATTGTTTCTTAGTCAGTCATAAGTCTTTTTTAAATATTTATATATATATATATATATATGTATAATTAGATCTATATATTATATTAACAATATCTTATTCTTCCTAGTTTTCATAAATAAACAATAAAAATGTCCTACTAAATAAAGCCTTTTTCTCTTTCTCTCTTTCTTTTTTTCTATTTTTTCTGCCCCGCCTTGCAATGATGATTGTATGTTGGTATTGTTCTTATATGATGGATGTACTCTTACAGGAGGTCATATTACCCACACCCTCCATTACTCAGTAAATACGTTAATGTGCGTGGCCCACTACCAAACACCAGAGTTGGTCTGACCGTGATTGTTTTCCTGCCTTATAGCATTAAGCTTTGACCCAAATAAAAAGTTCGGCTAAACACGAGCAGGGGATCTATAATATTGATCTTCTGTCCTCAGTTTGAATCTAATATAAGTTGGTTTTTGTTTAATGTTTATGTTTTCTATTCGGGTCCAAGCCCAATCCCTCATAAATCCCACCACCTCTGTTAAGGAAAGAAACTTTGTCATCACCTTGTCATTATAAGGACTTTTTTTTAACTAAGTGGTGCTCCTCTTGATTAAGGTGATAAAGTAGAACCTTTCGATTAAATTCAGAGATATTTTTGCTTAAATATTTAAAACTGTCACTGTTTATACGTTTTTATTTCCTATATTCAGGCAACCATGCTTAGCAACTTTGTAGCCACCTCCTCAATTCCACAACGAATTAAGGCCGGTGTACAACAACAAAAACAATACCATTAGCAGAAAATTCAAAAGATGTAAAAAAAACAAATATTTCAGGAGCCGATAGGACTAACATCAAACAAATGGACCGTACACTGATCCATTTGAATTTTGTCTCCGCGAACCCGCTCTACAAATATTTATTATTAGAAACAATTCAAATATTTGCCATTATATAAAAAAACTTCCCATCATTAGATGAAACTAGGGTACGAAAGTGACAAAGAATAGGTAACAGTATAAGGTATTTTATATATATATAAAAGTTAGATATTTTAAATATGATACAGAAGGATATATATATATATATATATATATATGTGAACGTTATATAATAAACTCATAATAATATGAATCATCCATGATCGTCTAAATCATCAATAGTTCAAGTCGTAAAAAAGATAGATGTAAACATTCAAAGTATTAACAACTTCAGCAAAAGACTAAATCTAACAAGTGAGCTGAAAGCTCTAAGTCAACTAAGTTTACAACCAGCCTCGGTGGCGTAGTTGGCTAACGCGCTAGTCGTGTTGAGCTCGGCCGCCGAGGACGGGTAGATCGATGTTCAAATCTCGGTCGGGTGAACTGGGGGTGGTTTTTCCTAAATGTTTTTCCACTCTCCCTCCACGCAAATGCGAGTTCACTTCCTCTAAGTTCAACCTTCCCAATTCCTAATCCATTAGCGTAATTAGTACTTAAGCGTATAACCCAAACTGGTAGTAAGACGCGGTGCCAAATATTATTATTATTATTATTAACTAAGTTTACGTTGCGAAATGACAACGCTTTACATCGGTATAGCAGTAACTCTTATCTCTTACTCACAATTATCAAAAACAATCACGTAGAGTAAAGAACCAAATCAATATTTTTAAGATACAAAATACCTTTCTCTCAGTCGTACAGACTATAATTTTGTCTTTTGAATAAAAGGTTAGCTTTCCTACAATATTTATGGATATTGACAAAAACCCAAAAGGGGAATTTTAGCCTACATTCTGCAAAGGAACATTTATTCCCGAAAAATTATTCTAAGTAGATTTAATTTTTCTTAAGCCAAACAGGCTGTAAATTTAAACATAAAAAATTTGACATTTCCATGATATTACCAAACGTTACTCGACACAACCCGGAAGGGGCCTCCGTGTCTACAAGACAACAACAATAATGCTATGTTTCTATTTGAAAGATTGGACTTGTTCATTAAATTTCAAATGTTAGCCAAAAGGGAATTTTGATACACAATTGCCGAAAGAGAATTTTATACCTTTAGTATTCATCCTGAACACCAACGTGTTCCTGGAGGAAGTCCAGACAAGAGTAATTATTCATCTATTCTACACCAGTATTTATCCCAATATTTTAGCTCAGAGAGGGGGGAGAGGGGAAACGCCAAAACAAAGGAGAAACACAACACATGACATAAGAGGGACGGAACATCTAGACGCGAGAGGACGGTTCTAGAAGCGTGGTGGAGCATGGAGAATGACCCAGACTAAAAGTTTCTATCGCTCACTGACGTCTCGGGCATCATACGTCACACTATTTTTCCCATGACACCTTGCGCCGACTTGAACTCCGTGCTTCATTCAGTCAGTCTTAGCACAAAGTTTATAGTGGAGTGTAGTTCGGGAGGCCGGCTCGGGAGACGTGATAACAACAACATAGGGCGATGGGGCATGGTAAGTCCACTTTGTATTACTTCACCAGTGCTTCGTTGATGTTTTAATCTTTTCTTGTAGTGGTTATTTCAATAAACGCTACAACTTACCTTGGTTTTCCTGTTTTATACTATTAATAATATATTTTTAATTGTTTATAATATCATAAAGGACACTTTTTCGGTCAACACTTCTCAAAATACTAAGATTTTTAAAAAACTAAACGGGCTCTATAATAAACATACTTTGGCAAACTGTCTCACATTGATTCAGAATGGTTGTATTTACTTCTGCTCATTCTTGTACTGTCCTGGCATCTCAGGCTTGGAACAAACTATATAACTCTACTCATCATCTAACATCTAGACTCCCTTTCAAGTGCGCGGTTAAGCGATTTATCTTGTCTAATAAACTAAACTGAGTACTTGAAAAATACTTGAGCTTTAAATGAGTGTATGAATGAACGTGTGAATGTTTTACTACTTTTATGAATACTCCTTTATTAAATTGTATTTCAATAAATGTAAAAGTGTATATTGTATTCAACACTGGATAAGTGGAAGAGAAGGCTAACGCCTTAACTTCGCCAGATAAGTGAAGGCTATTATTATTATTATTATTATTATTATTATTATTACTTATATAATAATGAAGAGAGTAGGAAATCCTTTGGGAAAAACAGCTTTCAGCCGGGGATTCCAGAACCTACCTACCACCCCGTCACCGACGGACAAAATTTGATTATTTTGAACTTAAGTCCACGTTTCCAGCGATGTAAGAAAATTTCCAAAGCAAGCTAATCATTTATTTATTATTATTGATAATTATCATGATAGATAACTTGTATTTTCCTATTGATATGGTGGAATAAATACCTCCAGGTGATATAAAACTAAAAATTTGTTTAACTGATATAAACTGTTGATTTATAAGCTCAAAAAGGTTTATTTAAATTTTTAACTCATCAAATTTATATATTATATAAATGACTAGCAGTTTGACACGTTCATGGGAAGACTAAACATCACAAAGACTTTTCAAATTAAAAAGTTTAATACCCAGCTGCCTACTTTTTAATAGATCCTAGTTGAACAATCCTGAGCTAACTATGGCAATCATAAACTAATCTTGTTTATAAATGAAAACAAATTAAATATACTTTATATAATATTACTTTGTATGAGTGCAAAAACCAGCGCATTCTATTAACAACGCAACATTCACCTAAGCACGTTCATAAAATAAAATAAACGAACTCATATAAACTGTGAAAAAAATATTTTAGAAAAAAAAGAGCATCACATTTCAACACAGAGTATAAATAAATGATATGCTCTGTTACATTAATTAATTAATGAGCATCGTGCTTCACAGAAATATAAATCCAAAATTAGTTTATTGCAATTGATATGTGGCTTATATATAGTTGCTAATATATTCTTTGATTCTTAGCTTTGTTATTGCAATGTTAATATATTCTTTCTAAGATAATCTTTTATTTTGTATTCAATCTCTATGGTTATTGTAGAGAAGTACTCCTAAATCTTGGCAAATTTTTATTTGTTTTTATAACGTAAAGCATATTCTATAAAAGTTTACGAAAAAAATTAAGTTACTAGCCCCCTACCACAAACTCCTCAATTTTTAATTTCCTAAATTGCCATTTTTAAATTAAAGATTATTTTTGATTAGCTTGTCTGGTTTATTTACGTAATTGCCAAATCTGATTTTAAATTCGTACCTAAAATCTCTAACCCCCTTTTGGTTAACCCCCTAAGTTAAGATTCCAATATAAAAATTAACATTTTCAGCTCTTAAAATTAAGTCGGTCTGCTCTTTTGATCTACATGTCAAACTTCAGTTTTCT
Organism: Timema podura; assembly: GCA_033556935.1. Taxonomy (NCBI): domain Eukaryota; kingdom Metazoa; phylum Arthropoda; class Insecta; order Phasmatodea; family Timematidae; genus Timema; species Timema podura. Next base: position 68,567,868 of record JAVRXN010000003.1, on the reverse strand, counting down.
ACCACACTGGGAATTAGTTATTTACTATGAGTTTTTGAATTGTTGAACCCTCCTTTCCATTTCATCCGAATTCACTATTATAAATTTTAAATTCTAAGATGTATTAGGTTATCTGAAGTAGTCTCTCTAACAGTCCACCAAATTTTAATTTTCTACCTAATCTAAAGTTTTTTTTCCTTCAAATTAAAGGCCTCTTATTTCCAGGAACCCCATTTTGAAATTTCCAAAATTTCTCAAATTTCCATGTCCAGGGGTTGAGGAAACATGGTGATGAGTAGGAAATGGATTTTGCCTTATCTTTTCCTTGATCTTAAAACATAAACAGTTGAGATATACGTGTATTTCATGCTATTACGAGTACAACATGTGAATTTTATAGCGGCTATTATTGCCTATTTTATTATTTTATCCACATTTTATGCATAGGAGCTTTAAAGCGCCTATTTCAGCTTTGGCCGCTTTCTTTTTCATATTGTATAGATTTTCTGTTAAAATAGAATCCAGTTTATTTGAAATTGTCAGTTGTTGATGAATTTGAAAATAGACACTTGTTAAATAGCGTAAATCGGGTAAATTTGAATTATAAATAGGATTTTAAAATTGTATAAAAACATTTTATCTGAAAATATAGCCGATTTCACTAGTGAAAATCTAGAGAATTATCTAGTAAGTGTGTGACCCGCTTCAGGGTTAGAATGGGCTAAGGCGTCAGTCTCTCTGTAGACTGGACATCCCATGTAGAAGAGATAAAGATTAGAATCCAGGTCCTGTGTACTCTAGGTGTTTTTACTAAATGATTTTCTCTCTCCCTCCACGCAAGTAGAGATATAATTCCTCAAAATTCCATGCTCCTAATCCCTAAAATATTAGCATAGTTAGTACAATATAGCCTAAATACAGCAATATTAATTGGCTGATTGGTGAAATTAGACTTTCTCCTTTTACAGTGATTAACTAGCGGCCAGGGACTAGATGTTGTTTCTGTACTAGATTTAGGTTAGTTTATAAATCGTGTGCTGATATAATCAGTCGGTTAATAAATTGCACGTTTCATATCTTTTATAAATGAAATAGGAAAGTATTATAAAAATCAATTTAATAAAGACGACATAAGTTATTATATTCATAAAGTGATAAATCCAATTTTAACTATACTTAAAATATGTTTCAAGGCCTGAACCTTATTCAACTCTTTTTATTTATTCATTAATTATAATTTGGCAGATTAGTTAGCCTTTTCTCTCAATTCACTTGAAAATAAAATTAATATGTAAGCTCATCCTCAGCTGTTGTAAAACTATTACCCCCCCCAATTCGAATTCCCACACACCATACATCAACCAGAAGTTTCTGGATGTTCATTTGGCCGATAGCAAAAAAATAAAATAAAGGAAGGGTAAATTCAATCTGTGAAGCATCGGAAACGTGAGGTGATGCTTCAAAAAAAACCTCTCACATTATAGAGGAAAAGGTTCAGGAGTAAAACGTCCGGTAGACATTATGTACGAGTTCCACAATTGATTCAAATCGCAGGATAGAAACGAGAGAAGCGGTAGAAATGTTTAATTGCATGTAATTGCACCGCGTCGGGTGGAAAAGGGTGGAGGTGAAGGAATGCCCGGTAGGTGTGGATGAGAAAGGAAAGGAAGGTGAAAGGTTGGAGGGGGAAAGATTTTAAATGTGGGCTAATTTACGGTAGCAAAGCACGGAAACCTACATAAGGGGTTTATTTTTGTAAGCTTTCGGCAGTGGGAAGTAGGACACCACATCGGTGGTATAAGGTACGTAGAGGAAACAGGGTACTATACACCAATCAGGTATAACCACAGAGGTGGTTGCGTGGTCTTGGGTTCCAGTCTTGTGAGTGATTGGTTTGCTGGTGAATGGGAGGTAGAGCCTTCAATTTCGGCCTGAGAATAGTTTTCAAAATAATTTGATCCATTCCGGTTTCAAGATCAAATAAAACCAATTTTTAAATAACGGGGGTCAGCTGGAAAATTTTACCATAACTTTTACCAGTAAAAGTTTTTATACCTATAATTGAACCGTCCATTAAATTCTAGGGGTTACGGATCCCTGCTGGGTTCAGCTTGTAGGCCTTTCATTGTATGTTTTTCTTCCATTATTCACGCAAATGTTGAGACATTTCTACAAATCCTTATTTATGCATATATTGCGTAGGTGTGTGTATTCAAACTATAATAAATAAAAATAACACTTGATTATATTTGGTCCTAAAGCGTTTTGCTAAACTTCATTAAAACATTGTTGAGTTGGGTAAACGTTAAATAATGCACATATTCATTAATAAAATGTAAATCCTTCTGGATAACTAATTATACATTGATAATTTAACATTAAACATACGGGAGTTCATCCTCGTGCTTATGATTTAATTACTATTTGAGAGATAGATTTTAAATTTATATTTAGAATATCCGTAATTTTCCCTGAGTTAAAGCCACGTTATTAAACGGTATTATGGTTTTCTATTCCACCTCTTCACAAATACAGTTACACTATCATTTAATTTTTACTACCTCAGCCCAAAATAATTAGTGAAAGTACGCGGATAGCTCGGAAGGGTTGTAAGACTTGGGGAACATAAAATAAATCGTACTAAACCGTGACGTGCGGTGTCAGAGCTTAGCTCTTTGTAGAGCTCTCCCAAGATAATCCAACACACAAGGTCAATTTGAGTTGAAGCATATTCTGTTTATAAATTTACTAAAAAAGGGAAGCAATTTTTTATTGCTTATATATGATAATAATAATCATATTAAATAAATAGGATATGAGAGTCAACATTATAAAGTTCCTCTATATTTAACCACAAATAAAACATACAATACGAATAATGTCAAATTCCTCCATCTTTAACCACGAATAAAACATACAATGTGAATAATGTCAAATTCCTCCATCTTTAACCACGAATAAAACATACATTGTGAATAATGTCAAATTCCTCCATCTTTAACCACGAATAAAACATACATTGTGAATAATGTCAAATTCCTCCATCTTTAACCACGAATAAAACATACCTTGTGAATAATGTCAAATTCCTCCATCTTTAACCACGAATAAAACCCACATTGTGAATAATGTCAAATTCTTCCATCTTTAACCACGAATAAAACATACATTGTGAATAATGTCAAATTTCTCCATCTTTAACCACGAATAAAACATACATTGTGAAGTTCTTCTATCTTTAACCAATAAAAAAACATATTGATTGCTAGTTTGAACAAAATAAAAATTTATAATTTTGAATAGAAGTATAAAATTGGCTTTTGAATAATATAATTATCATAAAAATTTGGTGTAGCCTTAGATGGTAAATACCAGTTATCAATGTTATACATAGTGTACTATAATATATATTACATTTTTTTGCCATGATAACTCAAATTGATAAGAGATAAGCAAATTTGTAAGTTAAAATATTATTTATTTAACCAATTTATAAATAAGTTCACCATATCTTAAACACTTTATTTTAGATTAGAAACTCTATGGCAGGTTGTATTTGGCAGTAAATACAGTGATTTTTTTTTATGTACAGTGTGAATAATAGTTTTTTTTAAAACAAAAATATATAATCATTAAAAGCTTTCATCATAGCAGGCCCAACTCAGATCCCAGCTCGCATCTGTGTTGGTGCGTGTGCGTACTAGGTATGAGAATAAAATAGAAAAGAAAGTACCAACGATTTGCCAGAAATGTATATAGTACATTCCCATTGGAATGATAACTCGACATTTTCCGTGATGACGATGGGGGACAAGGCGGCAAATTTCTAACTACAATATGTCCCTATTATAACAGTATAAAGAATTGTGCATAGTTCTTACCTATGAGGCCATTCTAAATTAATCAATAATAACCTTTTCAAAGCAGTTTTTATCCAAATATCATCTAATATTTCAATAATGTTCATTAATTCTTCATATACATTAATGATTATTTATAATTGATCCATGTCCAATAATCTTGGTGTACGTTTATTACTTATAGCCTACTGTATTACAAAGTTGATGTGCATATGGTACAAACTCTTAAATGAAATAAACACTATCCCATGTCTTGGTCCCTAATATTTTGTATTGAAAGATTATTTTTAGATAATAATAAATTATGAACAATATACTTTTCCAATATCGATTATTGTATCTCTTAAGAAAAAATGTCTAGTAGAAGTACACAATAAACCAAATCTAATGGATGGTTAGATGAAGTCCACAAAGTTGTTTATATATTAAATATTTAATGTGGTTTGAATTAATCTAATATGTGTACACTGGGCTATCTTGATAAATTATTGTAATCAATATAAATCTCATTTCAATTTTGGTAGATTGTACGAGTGAAATAGGGTATATTTTAGTTAAAGAGATGTTGTTTTATAAAAATTGAATAGAACGATATTATATAGCTATCCTTTCGATGTGGTTGTTCTCAAAACGCTAGGGACAGCACAGATGATAGATATGTCTATAGTTCATTATGGCATCAAATCATCCACTTAAACCATGATCATGGGTAAATTCAATAACTTATTTGGATGCATAATTATGCAAATTGAAGGGCTATAATCTCTTATGGCTATGGTTTATTGGTCTGATTAATCGACCAGTGAGACCAGTTTATAAACTATTGTATTGACAGTACGGTAGATAGCAATTTAGTATCAGTGTGAATGGGATTTAGTGCTCACAAAAATTTTGGATAAATACATGTAATTAGTTCTAATGTATTTATTTACCTAAATATTTAATTTTACATTCTCATTTATCAAGAAAAAGCATTGTGATTGTGAAAAAAAATTAGATTTCGTGATTATGATGAGTCTTTACACTTTATGTGAACATGAACAAAAAAATAAATAAAAAATTTAAGATTCTGTCTTTCACCATGTCTGTCTGTCTATTCCTGGCCACGTATCCAAAATGGTTGGATTGATTTTGTTCAAACCTGATGTTTAGATTCTATAGGGCCATAGCTATGATTAGTTTTTATTTTGACCCTAGCCCTATAATTTAGGGTAGATTAATTGAATGATTTGTTTAAAAGTTTTATATAATGAGTGATTATTGAGATTATACAGATGACTTTTTAGTTTTAATGAAGAAAACTTACATAAGCTAAAGTTAGTTTACTCAAAACATTTCTTTTAAACTGTACTAGAAGTCATAATACACAAAGTGAGAATTTTTGTGCAATTGTGTCGTAAAATTTGTTTATACATATATATATAAATTTATATATTATATATATATATATATATATACATACTGAGATACAAACCCTGACCATCTCGTCCACATTATAAAAATTATCATACAAATATGTTTTGTGACACTCTTAACAGAGCCTAGTGAAATATGTATGTGTATGTGTTAAATTGTAGGTCCTCAATTCCATCTCACAATCACCCTACAAATACACATTAGCGTAAGTGTGTACAACCCGAACGGTTAGTAAGACGCGGCGCTAATAATAATAATAATAATAATAACAAGAATAATATTTGAAGATAATTAAATTAGTTAATTTTTTCACTACGTGCTGCCACCCATTCAAGAATAAAAGCTTTTCCAACACTAACATGGTAGTAATTAGGAGTACCTAAGTATGCATAGAGGCAGTGGAGAACAATTTAGGAATAAAACGTACAAATGAAAGGTAGTTTGTATTTAAACACCCATCTATCTGTCACAAACAGTCCAATCTACTACGAGATTATCAACTTAAGCATGTGCACATAGAATATGAAGGGAAATTAGATAAACTAGCAAGTATATAAGTAAGAAATATAAGTCCTATTTTTATTACAGACTGTAGATTTATTTATTGAATGGTTTTTTTATTGGGAATAGTCATGAAATTAAGCCTCGTTATGAATTTATTTAAAAATATGAGTTGAAAAGATAAAATGTACGGCATAAATATGTCCTAAAGTGGGCAAGATGTTAAATTCTACATACTTTTGGGTAAAGCTGCGGTCTCTTCTCTAGACGTAAATATCAAATATTATTAATTTACAAATTTAATTTGATTGAAAATAGTTAGAAACTTATTTGAACTTTTGACAATGTTGTAGTTCTACTTATGATTAATGGATGGTGAAATATTTTATTTAAGTATTCAATATAACATGTTACTGAGACTTATGAGTTTCTTATGAAATATGATTCTCGTTATTTTCTTCATAATATTATATATAATTTTACTAAAATAATTTTTAAATGTTTCACTTTTTGGAAATTCAATTCCAAACACTTTAACCCGATCATTTTTACTTATTTTACTATAAATAACCATACTTTTTTTTGTATTGTAAATTTTGAATTGGTGGAGAAAAATATTGTTAATGAAATCAATTTTTAAAATTGAGAACTTCTTCTTTATGACAGATCTTTTGGGTCCTATATTCTGTAATATAATTTGTTGAATGAATAATGATCTTTTTAGACATTTTTGACATGATTTGATTTTGTTAGACAATTTTACCAAGGTTGTATCTTAAAGCCGTGACATTTAATTCAACATTAATTGATATTGAATGATGATGAAAATAATTATCATAATGACACTATTTTTTTGTTTGCACTACTTCTTACGACCCTGTACTAATAGCACCAATTGTCTTAGGGATTATGAAGGCTATATTTAAAGGAATTGTAACTGAATTTGCGTGGAGGGAGAGTGGAAAACCATTTTGGAGAAATTGTCTCAGTACACCTGACCAAGATTCAAACCTTGACCCCACCTTTATCGAAAATATAGTATTTTGCGAGAATGGTCCGTTAAACCCTTTGGCCATCGAAGCTGTTAATAATAAATTTATACCATTACTTATCATAAAGCTCTACTCAAACGTGATGGTAGTGTAAATATAATAACTATTAGTCGTACATCAATTAGTACGAGCCCAGCTTTTGGAACTATAATTAGTATTCTGAATTATTGCTATTATGTTCATTAGAAGTTGAATGAATCTATAATACTAAAAGCCAGGGTACCTACACTATAAACCAACAACCTAGTGACAGCAAAATTACTACCAGTCCATAAGCAAATGGTATTCCGGTCAATCGATAATGGCAGGAAATATTGAACAAATTTTCAGACAAAGATATTCATTATATTTTATAAATTAATCAGGAAATGGCTAATGCTAGAATAATAAATAGTAACTTCATGGATTTAGTCTACAATCAGCCTATAACAACTGATAATCCACCGCTAAGGTGTCAGATTATGGGGATGGACTATAGAAGGTGTTATTTGGTCAGTACTATCAACGCTGCAGCCATTAATCTCAGTTTTATAGACCGGAGCCTTTCTTTTCCATTCAAGTAGCTCTTCATTTGTATTCACGAGGATGAGGAGCCCGTTACCGACCCTTTGCTTCAGAAAAAATAAGTGAAATCGCTGGTATTTGAACCTGTCATATCTCGAACTGAAGTCAGAAACGTTAACCAATAGACCACAGAGACGTTCAACACTTGTCAACTCTATACACATATTACACGTGTGTAACCTATTTTTATACAATTTGTTTACAAAGTAGATATAATACAATTTTATAAAAATATATTAAATGTTGTCCCATTTAATGGTAATACTATAGCTACATGTCCACATGAGTAAACAAAGGTCACATTGTCATATGACAGTTGAATCGATTGTAGAATTCAGAGGTTAGTGCTGAATAATTTATCTAATTAATGGCGATGTGCACTTTAAATTATGGAAATTATTTCAAGTTAAGGCTTTTCTTTGAATTTAAAGTTATTATTTTATATTGTAGGTCAAGACACATTAAGAAAATTAATTATATATTCGATACTAAACATATTTAGAAAGAATAGCCACTATTCACTTTGTTTGAGTCGTTAGACTCACATTAAGTTTCAAAATTAAAGAAATATGACCTAGGCAGCCAATTGATTGCTCATAATTATAAACTATAAAATCTTTTTATATGAGCTACTAAGCAATAAACATTCTAGCTACCGCCGTATCTAAGCAAATTACCCCATGGGAAAAATATGTAATTAAATCGACTAGCCTAGGTTCAAAAAACTTCCTTCCCAAACTTCTTTAAAATTGGTCTTCGCATTTAATGTTTATAACGTAACAAATAACTGGACAGATGGATAGACAGAAAGATGAAATGACAAATGCTCAAGTTAAGTCAGAACCTTGCATCGACTTGTCAATGATCCACATATAGTGGCTTAAGGTGGCGTCATACGTCACACCATTTTATAAAAGTGTGTTTGACATCTAATTTAAGTGATGGAGGGACCAGTCTAATTTATATCTAACCATAGCTGCGTGTATGAATTTGTAATCTATAAATTTTGCAGAAAGAATGAATTTAAGTAATTATATTTATTTAGCTCACTAAGCCCGTCTACAGAATCATTATATATAAACACTAACACATGACTCGATCCAGAAATGGTTAAATTCAGGAATCATCTAAGAAATTGAATTGAAAAAAGTTAAAAAGTTTAAAAAAATACATCATTCATCGAAATACCTTTCAGGTAAGGTTAAATGATGTATTATATCCACTAATTTTTTATTTATATGGGAACATATGGTATAAATATAATTTTAAGAATATTTACCAAAATTAAACTAGCGTTAAGGATTAAAAACAATATTTTTTGATAAACCCCAAAGTGATCACAGTCTTCATTAAACACAAGGAAGGTGACTTGGTGGTCTAGGGGTAAGGTGTCAGACTTCTGTGCTGAGGGTCCGGGGTTCAATCCTCGGTCCCGAAACAGATTTATTTAATTGATTTCCAAACCCTTCCTTCACCTCTGACAAAATGTGTATTAATAACAACTTGTGAATGTGAGGAATGCCAGGCCTCCACCGTGGTTCGGATCCCACGTTAAACTGTAGGTCCTCCATTTCATCTCACAATCACCCTACCATTGCACATTAGCGTAAGTGCTTATAACCCGAACGGGTAGTAAGACGCGATGTTAATAATAATAAACACAAGGCTTATTGGTTAGACTCAGTGTTATAAGATGTGCTATTTCTAGGGGTTGTGTTTATCCCCTTTCTATAGAAATTAATTAGTTATTAAAACAAATTTATTGATGCACCCATAAGTATATTTTCTAGATTAATTTAACGCATTTTTATTTACAGATAACTAACTAAATATTTATTTCTATAAATGTTGCTAGCCCAGTTATCATGCTTGGCTCTAGCTTGATATTTATTTATCCCACTATCAAATTTATGCAAACAAATTAACTTCTTCTTTCTATGTTTTGTCAACTCACCTGTAAATGTGAAATACAAGGTTTCTCCAACAGTTTCGTAATCAAAGAAACTTTTAAGGCCTTGGTGTTGAGACTTTGACTAATAATATTTTAAAATGGTCAGCCAGAACTTCAACTTCTTCACCTTAGATACAACATGTAAGACTGTAGTGGTTAGCCTCTCACTATTTTATTTTCCAGGCCTGGTGACCCAAAAATTGTTAGGCCTACGTGTAATTTTAGAATACGATAGCTAATAGAGTCATGTTGGTTTTTTAAAATGCATTACAAAGAATTATTCAGAGAGCAAAGACTTAATTATTTCAATAAATTTTTAATCTGAAAAATGTAATGTGACATTTTAAATTTAAATTTGACTTTTTTTCCAAAAATCGATAACTGACCAAAATACTATTCTAGGCTTGTGACACTCATTTGGGTTGCGACCCATGGGTTCTGGGAGCTACTGACTTAGAGTAAATTCTACCCATATACATTGGGAGAGGTAGTTTTTTTCTAACCCTATCAGGAAAAATCAATTCTATGTACACCAAGCTGGGAACTCTCTCCACCACAAGAAAAGATGAGCCTGATACTTAACCAACGTACCCATCAATGCGGGTAGTATTCTAAACTGTGACTTAATGATTTTTCTTCATATGGTATGTTTTAAGATTCGGTGACATCCCTTCCACCCCCCTAAATACACGTCCAACTAACCGAGATTTACACTACGGTGAGGAATCATACTCTGTGGTTAGTCAACCACAAGAGACGGACGGCCCGCTCTTCTTGTATACACGTCCTTCTCCCGACCAGAGGAGGGGTTGTGACCTAGGAATGTTTGAGTTTCATCTAAGTCAGCGGGATCTAACAATTAACCGAAGAGGAAGAGGTTGAGAGGGGTGGACCAAGCGGTTACTTTATCGACTCTCTCCAGGTTCAAACACCTAACATCTTTTATACAAACCCTTCCCTCTGAAGTCTTAAACGAGAGGTTGGCTTTTGTTGTACTCTTAGAGGAAAAGGGCTCACCTAAAATGTTCACGTGGTTTTACCTAAGATTGTCCATTTTCAGAACTGTCTGACCAGAAGAGCTATTTAGAATAAGATGTGATGGCTCGAGTTCGTTCTTTTCTCTAGAATCATTACCTTAAATAGTTATTACGATTCACCAAACGTAGTTTTTCTCTTATTTCAGAATAGAGAAATTTATATAAATCTATCTTAAGATTTGTAAAACAAAATCATACAAATGGTTGTAGAAATACTCCACCACAAGTGCATAAAACCATTTCAGAAACACTGAGAAAAGTGTAATATATTTGTCCACCAAAGAGCATTGTAATAAAATTTAAATTTTCAAAGAACTTCATTAAAAATATATACATTTAAGATAGCTAGGAAACTAGTTTAGTAAAAATCTATTTCAAATAAAAGTTTGTACTTGAATATTATTAAAAATTTACAATGATAAATTATTTTATATTTCAAACAGTAGTGAAGATATAATTAAAAATGGAAACTTATACTTATTTAAAGATCCTTTAAAGTAATTTCCATAGAACAATTACAATTGCCATTTAGTTTGTAGTGTTAAACAATACTTGGATGCCAAATTTAATGAAAACTGTAATAGCTGAAATTGAGAAAATCTTCCTTTCTTCTTTTTATTGTCGTTAATATTAATATTAGAAATCTAATTCTAAAAATCCCTCCGGGGAAACTTATAAAAATTCTAATTGCAAAGTTTTATCCCAATAGGTAAAATGTTTTTCATACCACACAGATACACAGACACACAGACAGACGGCATCATGAAAACGACATTACACGTAATAAGACTATATCGGTATTTATTTGCGAAATGGAAAATTTAATATTTTTTGTAAAAAATTATTTGTTTTTATAATGAAACAGTTTTCTTGAATAAAATTTGCGGTAAATATCTGTTTCAAATTGAAAATTATTTTTCTAATTTAGTTACAAGATTGCAGTCAGAGGAATATATAATAAATAACTAATATTGAGACTTAAATAAATTATAGATTAATTTACGTAAAGAAAAAGAGAGGGTTGTATCGCAAAGTTCGAGTTATAGTTTTCATAATATCAACATACCCTAGATAGACTTAAATAAATGTAAATTCTAAGATAATCGTATGATAAAATTATATTATTGATTATTTATTGTTTAGAAAGATATCCATTAGTTCTTATAATGTTGGGTTAAGGATAAAATTTTCGTCAAAAATATATTTTGAATATATTAAAGTATATATAAAATTATATATATATAAATTACTCTCCAAACGAAGAAAGTTAAAACCGAATCACTTAATTTTGTATATTTACTAGCGGACCCGACAGACGTTATCCTGCTCGAACGTTGGCTTTTCGTTTGGGTGGCATACTTGAAGGATTTAACGGTCAATTATTAATATTATATTTATTATTATAAATATTGAGGAGTGGTGGTGGTGGTGGTGGGGGGGGGGGTGAAATTTTGAGGTTACATGTTCTGATATGCAAAAAATTTACCCCCCCCCTAAAAAAAATTCCTAGAACCAGATTGCAGCGCCACCTACCGGGTCCAATTGTGAATCTAAACCATCCACGGACCCACTCAAACACACACAAAAATGTCATCAAAATCGGTCCATCCGTTTAGGAGGAGTTCAGTGATATACACACGTACAGAAGAATTATATATATTAAGATGTTTCTGCCTGTCCAGGTATATCTATATATTTTTGTTATATCAAATAGGTTTTTGTCATATTGAAATAATAATATTGTTATATTCCTATAATTTTATTTGTTTAACTTATTAATTAAAAGTTTCAAACTAGTAAGCATTTATGACAGAGAGAAATAGTGGATAAATTGATTTCTCTATACATTTGATAAAACTAGGAAAACATTTAAGAGATCTTTTTTAATGTATTGATTTTTTCAAATGATATTAAACCATTTTTCTGAGTAAATTTGTATTTATAAAAATAGTTTAAGACCATTTTTAAGACAAAGCATATGAATGTATCTTACAACTGTTCTTGCTTTCCATATATTATAACACTAATAAGGTAGGTATATGCGGAGTAGAGTTAAAAGTAAATGTGACCTCATTTAAAAAGAAGGAAAGTGGAAAATAATTTAGGAAATAAAATGTATCTGGGAGTGATGCCCTACACTGCATGGCCACCGATGGAGTTTTAGAGTATATTAATTTCCTAAAAAGTTCTATGAAGTCTTAAAATTTATTTTTATGGTCTGGTAGCTTACCTTATATTGGAAAACTATTTTTTAGTGTTTTAAATAGCTTCTTAAATAAATAATTTAAAAAACGTATAATTTAAAAAATATAATTTAACATATAAATTAATAAAGAGTAGTATTAAAAAGATAGATTATAAGATTTGAATATCTTATAGCAAGATTTTATAATCTCTTGAGGTATTATTTATTCTGAGAACTCATTTTGTTGCTTATTTAAACAACAAAATTCACTACTGATAAAGAACTGTCAAATTCAGGCAATACCACTGGGAGCAAAAAATAGAGTAACTTTATTTTGAAGTCTCAATTTTGGCAACACATATTGAGTAGAGTTCAAAAAGTTATGTCGGGTGTGAGGGGTGAAGTGACACGCCACGTCTATAAAATGTCTCGGTAATTGACTTCAAAACTGAAGTCTACTTTGCGTGAAAAACAAGAAATGTGAGGAAGAGAAAATATATTTCTTCAGTAACTGGTAGAAATATAAAAAGTAACATGATAAAAATAAAATTGTATTATTTACCTATTCTTAGCACTCATTCAGACTACACCCATTTAGTTATACTAAGTAAGGTAGGGTTGAGTAAGATAGAATTTAGAGAAAATATGCCAGCATATTCGTGGGGAATGAAAATATTAAAAAATCCTCCTCAATACTTTCAGCCAAGGCTCAAACCCTGTCCTAGACATCACTATCAAACCTATCAAGACGAGATTTACGTTTAGTCTATTGGTCCACCGTAATAGGATTTATTTATCCTCAAATAAATTATAAAATCTTGCCAACTTAAATTTAACTTATTTTGATATATATAGCACTCATCTAGGCTCGATAGAACTTTGAGCTATTTATGAGTTCTAACTTCTTTGCAACGCACTTTATTACCCGTATGCACAAACCTTATATTTCCACTATAATATTAAAGATGAAGTAGGTAGAACTAAGATAAAGTGTATCATCATTTACACGAAAGAATGGTTCCAAATCAATTATATCTTGTTTTGTTTGTAGGTGAGAGAATAACTGGGTACAAAATTTCTTTAGTCTCCCTCACCCCGCCCCGGGCCCTTAAATCGCTTTCCACTCTCTTCCAAGGAAAATGCAGCTTCTTTTTTTCCTCTAAATTCTAACTTCCAGATCCTCACACATTAGTGTATAGATGCAAATAGGACAAACAGGTAGTAAAAATTAACACGCTTCGATGGCCGAGTGGTCTAAGACATCAATCTCATGTTTTACATGCCTGCTGATGACGGATGGGGTGTCGGGGCTCGAATCCTTGTCAGGTCTACTGAGGGTATTTCTTCCTAAATGTTTTCATACTCTTCTAACATGCAAATGCGGGTAAACTACCTTTAAAATGCTATCTTCCTAATCACCACCTCAAAAAATTAAGTATAGTACGTATACAAGTAGAGCCTGAACATGCAGTAAAACGTGTGGATAAAAAAATGTAACACGTAGATTAATCAACAAGTTTGACACCTTTGTCCACGTGTTCATTGGTAGGACCTGTTCTGAGCCAGCTTAGTTTATATCATATCATTATATATTACGGTAGTTATAATGTGTCCAATAAAATTTGTTATAAAATAATTAATACCAAGCTACAGTTGATTAAACAAAACTGAATTATTTATATTAAATTTAATTAATTATTAAAAGGGGTGTTGTATCCATCTTGAATCAGCTAAGTCTTAAAATTGTAAAGAAAGAAAGTATACCTAAATATTAAGAAATCCAAATAAATTATATTGCAAAATATGTTTCTCATCGCAAAAGAAATTAACTCAACATCAATAAAACATGAAAAAAAGAATTGACATCTTATGAAAACAGTAAAAAGATAGATAATATTCTAGCCTTGACTAAATAAAACTATGCTTCTGTGGTCAGATGACCTGGGGCGTTTCTATTTTCAATGTAATCGACTGTCGAAGAAAGGAAAGTAGGGGCTTGAATACTGATCGTAATTACTGATGTAGGCTTTTCCGAAATGGTTTTTCACTACACTACACCAAAATAACGGTATACTTCCTTTAAATTCAAACTTATTTTCTCTAACTTATTAGCGTAATATGCGTGTAATCTGAACACGGCCATGGCACGGTGCTAGAATAGTAATACAAATTTATCGATATAGTTACAATATCTTCAATACTTAATAATTAGACTGATTGATTTTTATTTTATGTTTTTAGCATCGTGTCTTATTAACCGTTTGGGTTATAAGCTTATTTACTTACTGATTAGGAAAGCTATGTTAATAGGAAGTGTACCCTAATTTGCGTGGAGGGGGAGAGGAATTTTTTTTTGAAAAAACCCTCAGTACACCCGACCAATCTTGAAACCTTGATCTCCCCAACATCGGAAAGCTAGTCTACTGCTAGAATAACACGTTATACCATGTGGCCACCGAAGCAGATGATTAAATTATTATATTCTTTCAAAACGTACAATAGTTATTTTAGAATTTGACACCGATTTATGTTTGTCTTCTAAAATTTGATATATTGTCACTTTATTCTAAGGTTAAGAATTTAAATCCTGTAATGGGGATTAGGTTATATTTATAGTAGGGTCTAGCCTTTTACTTGAATACAAAATTTAAGTTATAGATGTGTATTTGTGAATTAATTTAAAACTAAATAATTTATTAATTACATAATACTATATCGCTGACTTGCTTTAAAAACATAACTACTCAATATTATATAAAATTGGTCCCTGTGGGCATATGACTTATTCCAGGCATAATTTATCTTGTGTTCTGGTAACGGGGAGGTTAGTGTTCTAATCCAAGCAAGGTATCTGAGAATAATTTTTAATATACTGTTTCGCAATCTCTCTTCGAAAAAATTAAGTTAGATATTCTTCAATCCTACTATATTAAAGTAATTAATATATAAAGTATACATATTTTCTAGCATCACATATTGATATTTATCCAGGCTATACGCATATTTGCTAACTACTCTAATGATTAAGGGATGAAGAAGTTTGAATTCATAGAAAGTGTATCCATATTTGCGCAAAGGGAGAGAGGAATCCTATCTCGGAAACACCACACTCAATATAACCGACTGGAATTTGAAACCCAATCTCCCTGTCATCGGCAGTCTAGTCTAATACGAGAGTGATGCCTTATACCGTGTGGTCACAACCACAGGTGTTAATATATTATACAAATATTTCGCAAATGGTGTGTTTCGGGACACTCGTACACCACGGTGACATTATAGTTTTGCCGTGCGGTCACAGTCAAATCGTTGGAGCGAATTTCAAGAAAATCGATAATTTCTCTCTTTTTGGCCTTCAGTAAACCACCCTTAAATTTAGGGTTAGAAGTCTAACTCCAAAAAAATCCTTGGGGGGAAATCCCAGACACCAAGTTTTAGACCAATCGGTAAAATAGTTTCTGCTCTGTCCCAAGGTACAGATATATGGATAGACAGACAGACAGACAGACAGACAGATGTCATCACAAAAAATTAATTTTCTGTTACAGGGTGTTATGAAACGTTGACATTTATCAAAATCTTAAGTTCAATTTATTTTACGAACACAATACCTTCCCTGCGAGGTGTCGAGAGAAAGTAAAAATACCTTGCATGAAGTTGATACGTGTGGGAGTCGTGCCTCGTCCGCATTTCACATGGACTCGTACTTAATAATATCTTTAATACAGTTGACTAAATGAAAAGCTTCCACGCAAAAGTTAGATTAAGCAACTCAATTAGATAACCAAAATAGTTAACGTAGATTGAAATAAACTTCTGAATATAACGTCACTATTCATTTCATCAATAAGCGAGAACCATGTTACCTGCATCACCACAAGAGGGAGATCGTATGAAAGACACCCATTCGCCAACCCCACCACCATCCCCTCACAAATACACACGCACGCACGCAATTACGTTGTAGCTGGAAGAGGGACTCTATCCACCACGCAGGCTCATAAACTTTCAATAAACACCATGGCTTCATGCCAAAGAGGTTAATTGACCTTGTCCCGTGGCTTCATGGCGGTAGGATGAGAGGGATGAGGAGTTGGGGGGGTTGACGTGGATAGGGGAACCACCCAGCTTTGAATCCTTCTAACCAAGCCTAGAAAAGCCAAAGTCCCACTTTCAAACCCCACCATCATTAACGCAACAAGTTCCCATCATATTCTCTTGAAATTACTCCAAATGTGACCAATTTTAATCTGATTTTAATTTATTATAATAATTTTGATATGATTTAAAACCGTACTTTTAATTATATGCTCATGAATATATATCATAGGCTTTGACCTAAAATTTCCAATACGAGATTATCTAGAGCAAAATAAATAAATGTATCTAAAGGCAGCTGCGTATTACTTATTAGTGGTAATAACGACTAGATTTTACTAATCTTTAAACATGGTCAAACAGTGTTACCAAACTAATATTTACAATTTAAGTGACTTAGCATAAGTGGGCTTTAAGGAATAGTAATAATAAATAATAATTTATAATATACATTTTAGAGTGGCCCAAAAAATTATTTTTGTATGAGCAACCTAGGCATCCATTAATTATTTTAGACTGTTAAATATAATACATCAATCCAGATTTCAGCTTTGCACGACTACTAGAAGGAGATGCTGATCAACCTTTAATATAACGGAAATTTCAATTTTTCTCTACGAAAAACACTATTTACTTTTTCCATTTTATGTTAAAGAGAATTTTTCTGATTCACTGAATAATTCAATCAACTGTCAGAACCCCTGCTAGCTTCAATTGTTTGTAGAGTAAGGCTACTATCAACATTGGTTTTCCTCGATCAGCTGATAACAAGGCTATGTTTGGCATTCACCTGTACTAACTATTTAATGTAATAAAATTCTATAATAGCAGAATGTTCTTACTTGAGATGACAGACCTAGAATCTGACAACCATTTTCGAAGTGCTTTTAAAATTCCATGATCATTTATATGAAGTGAAAAATGTAAGAAATGCAATTAATCTGATAATAAAGGAAGTTTTGACACTGTGTTCATATCTACAAGATTATCAAAACTTGGGATTCCAAAATTAGAAAATATTCACTCAGAATGGTTACTGCTGGAGAAAAACATGGGCCGTATTCCTGAGACTCAACGAACACCAGAGCGAAAATTTGAAGAAAAAGCTCATTTGCTTTGTGATATTGCTCATTCCTATGCCATGACCATGTTGAAAATAAAAGATCAAGACCTTCTTTCATACCAGTACACTCAAAGAAAGATGGCTATGGCAAGATTTGATATACACATGGCAAAATAAAACAAGAAAGACTATTGAAGTGGCAAAGAATAGTACAACAAAGAAAATAAGCGCGGACGTTTCAACTGCTCTTGCATCAAAAGTATTATTGACAAAAGCGTTATTTTCAGATGAAGGCTCATCTAGTACACATTATGATACCAATGAAGAGAAGAGAGAGTGGGGCAAGAATTGTTATGGTTAGCTTTTAGGCATAATATATTGGAGATAATATTAGCCAAGGTGTTTACTGTGTGTTTTGATCCCTTAAGATCTCCAAAACTCGCCCTCTTCAAGAAATTTAAACCTGTATGGAACGCAATAAAATGGGACAGCTATCAGACCTTATATATCTTGCCAGAGACTGTTTCCTTCAATAAATTAACAATCGAAGTGTTGCCTGCTGTCAACCAATGGTCTAGAGATGAATACCGTGAGTTTATTGAGTTCTCACTAATAATATTGAGAGAAACTCCAGTTAAGATACATTGGTGGGAACCAGGCTCAGACCACAATGCAAGATGGATGGATAAACTTATTTATGCGATCAAGATCTACTTGTTTCATAGCCAGAGAGATGTTTTAAAAATTACTAAGAGAGTAGAATCTCATCTTGAACGATTGTAAAGCTAGGGACAATTTTATATATTAAAGCTTGGATTGAAGTTTCACTATCAGCTGATGCCCCAGTTCATGATTAACTATTTTGGAAAAATCTGAACAAAGAGTCTACATTATGAGATTTCATGACTGAGCGCACTTATCATATATTAAAAAGATTTGACATTTATGAAACATTTCTCAACTTATCACTCGAAGAATGGAACCAGAGTCAATATTATTTGCATGGGCAAGAACGTGCAAGAAAAATCTAAGTTACCACTGAAAGAGGTGTTAAGATTTCAGGATTTCAATAAGGTTTTAACAAATAATGAGAAAGAAAAATAATTTTTGCTACAAGTGTTTAGGGTGGACAGGAAATCGGTTCCATCAGCCTCCACAAAAAATACATTATGCACTTTGTTTCAAATAATGTTTTGTATAAAATTATGATATATTTTGATATTTAAATCTTTTATTACTAGTGTAAATGAGAAATTCTCTCTGCGATAAAAGAAAATCACTGTTGAAATTATTTTGGTTGGAACTTTGTTTGATTTATTGGCTATTTCCTTATACCTACAATCTACAAGATGATAATTTTAGTGAAAGGTTGGAACCTGCTGAGCACGGCTTTGAATTTGAAGTAAAGAGTTGAAACCTTTACCAAAAACGTTTTACATATAGGTCTAACATTTTGAGAGGCTGCCCCGGTATTTAAGAAATACTTCATTTTTCATCATGAAATTGTGGGCCACCCTAATACATTTTCATACTGCATATCTAATTATAAGTATATTCTAGTGCAGCTGGAGGAGATTGACAATTTAGAAACCTACTGAAGGAATTAGTGCAGAAGGGAAGTATTTGCCTTGGATATAGATTCAAATATAATATATTCATCTTAGAATTATAACAAATTTAATATAAAAATATTAAAGACTCTATAAGATAAGTATTTATAATGCTTATATGGTACCAACAATATTACGTTCAAATAAAGTACATTTTATGATTATAGATGTATTAATTGAAGACAGAATATAACGTATAGAAACTATAGGTTATTGCGGGACATATGATAAATGTGACCCACCCACCAGTGGCGTCTTGTGTAGTACTCAGGCTACATAGAATTTGTTAAAAGTGTAATTGAGATATTTTTCATACGTTCAAGTTCAGAGGTCGGCAATCTTTTTGGGTTACGATCGACTTTTACATTTATCACAAGTCCCGCGATCACCTATAGTTTCTACACTATAATTTTAATATTTTTCTCTACATATTTTAATTATTTCTTAAATTTAATATTTCCTCCAATAATAATTCTCTGCCTTTAAGGACAAAAATACAAATGTACACTCAGTTTATCCTGAAAAGTGGCAGTCTTACCTTGATGGATTGCAGAATGGCCCTATCTTACAAGCTTTGCCATAGTGGAATAATGAAAGGTATGCTTACCTTTTCGTGATGATGTAATCTTACTTGATCGACTAAAATGGTTGCAATATCAACTGGCTGATTGCGATCAAGCTGTTGCCAACACCTGTTTTGGTTCTATTAAACCAATCAAATTAATGGTCTAATCTACCAATCTCAAATGTGAATGTATGTACAGTACCTACATATATGGTCATTGAGTGCTATTATGAAGGATAAAAGCCAATTAAACGTATAATTTAAACAATATATTTTTACTTTTATAATACTTCACGCCATGACTTTGCATTTACATTGTAATTTAGGTGTCACCAATTTTGTAAATATCTATTACCAGTTTCAGGGACCGATTAGCCTAAAGCGTCAATCACTCTCGTATTGGACCGGCCTTCTTATGATGAGTAAATTCGAGTTTTAATCTTTGTTTGTATCTACTGAGCGTGGTTTTTTCACGAAATATGACTAGATTACTTATAAAATTGTTCCGTCCTCATCTCTACCCCATTAAACTAATTATCATATAATGTGAGTTAACATCTTGCCGTCATAATAAAAAGACATCGTGTTTTTCAAAACGACTCAATTCCATGATTATGGTACCATAGTACCAAAACATGTCGTAATGAAGTAATCAAGCATCTTTACAGTTCTGGATATTATAAAGTAGTAATGAGACCAGGAAACAGATAAAACTTAGAATATTCCACTTCTCTTAATTACTTCATTAATTTTGTTTGGCAGGTGTTAACGTTAAGATTGTATTCTTTTATTTTACAACAGAGTAGAACTTAAAACATTGCTTTCTAACATACTATATTGTATATCTTAAGGTTTTGTTGCAACATTTTAAAGTGTAAACATATATTTTAATTATTTTCATCAACTCATGTATGGTCTAGTTGATGATATATTATTAATTGTGTATAAATGTTCATATCTGACAAGATTGTTTTCCCCAAAAGTAAATTATAACCATACATCTTGACTTGTGATCTCACTTAATCATCTACCAATTTAGCAACTGTTTAATCTATAAATTTAATTTTTTATATATATATTTCTAAAAGCTATCTATCTAAGTTTTCACTTTCAATTATAACCACTCCTTACTTTCAACTTTTTTTGAATTTTTTCTAAAATGTTATATTATCATATTTGTGTATAGTGTATAACCTGATCAGATAGTAAAACTTTGTGATAAAAAAACTCTTTGTAACCTAAAACGTAAAATAATGCTATAAATTCCATACACTTCTGCCTAACATGTAGTTTTGGATATATATTTTATTTTTATTTTACTTGAATGAATAATTTATATAATAATACTATATTGCAAATGTTTTATTTAAAAATATCTGTGTTGTTAAAATATCACGTGCTACATTTTTCTATGTAGACCTACCATATAGTTATTGTGTGAGATATTTACTAAATTAGTAGATAATTTTACATTTATTTCTATATTTATAAGTCTTAATTTGATGTACTCTTCGTGGAATATGTGGGTTTTGTTTGGGTAAGTTATTAAATAAGAAAGAAACATGCATTTAATTTAAAAATTATGTGTCTTAATTTGATGTAAAATAGCTTGTATATATTCAAACATGGGAAAAATATTGGGTCCCTGCTCTTGTTCATTTAAAACCTGTAACAAACACACTTCATAGGGTTAGATCAACGATAGGTTTACAGTTGCTAACAAGCAGCAGCTAACATGCAACCACCTTATGGCACATCATAATAACTGCCCTCCTTTAAATATATAATATCTACTAAATGTAATCACATTTATTTTTCTAGTTTAGGTTTATTAATTATAATTTGAATAGGTATATAAAATAGAGAGTTTATAGAAATAAAATAACCATTTTAATATTGATTTGTAACTATAACAACTCATAATTCTGCAAATAATACGTTCACAACAAACTCAATAGAACTTTGAGCAAAAAAATTAAGAGTTATTGCTCGTTCCTTCTACTAATAACGATCAAGGCGGATTTATATTATGGATAGTACAAGGGTAAAGGGGTTGAGTTGGGGGCTCAAAAGGCAAACTTACTTTAGTTGACAAAGGCGAGTTCTTTTCAAAGTAATTTCTAAACGCTGATCCATCTTGCTAACAAATCTAAGTTGTGCACAGGCTGAATATGGCTTTGGTCACGAAAGGTATTTTACCCTTCACACGACATTGGAATAGGTTAAAGGTTGGAAAATGGGAAAGGGGAGGAGGGTGTATAGCCTTGCAAAAGAGGCGGACAAATGAGCATCGAGAGAGAAAAAATTTGAATAATTTTATTGTTATTCCTTTCTGTATCACCATTGTTAACACTGAAATGTGAGGTAAATACTCACGGTTGGCTGTAATCAGAGAATAGAGGGCATTGTTTTCACCCTAAGATAAGAATTTGCATTTAAATTATGATATTTTCCACCTTAAGTGTACACAGTGTGCACACATTTTAGGTTTTTGTTACTTTGGCTACAAGTAAAATATCAGTAAAAGTGATCAAGAAGTTATCATTTATTTATTTTATTTTACTTTGGGTTATATGATGAGATTTTACACCAAAAATTACGTTTTACCCGCTGCCTGTGTTAAAACGAGAACTTTCTATTGTTCTTATTTTAACGTTTAGCTTAGATAAAATGTTGAAATAGAAAAAAATCCCGTTATAATCACAAAAAGTTCACAATGGGGCCACATTACTGGATTTATTCTCCTTGTTTTTATTGATAACAATCAAGATATTTAATGGAACCCATTTTAAATACAAATAATTAAATAGCAAGTAGCTTACAAACAATGCAAAGTTTAACACTAAACAATTTATATTAAAAAAAAATTGTAGCCTTTTTTATGATTCTCAACAAGATTTATGATTGTAATATAGTAAAATTACTATTTTCAACGTTTTAATTTGTTCCAACGTTTTAATGTGTAAAAATAAATGGTACGACATAATAGCACTAATTTTATCATGTTGTATTTGAAGAAAGTTTGAAAAAATAAATTTTTAGTAAACTACCCCTAAATATGTTTTACACATAAAATTAAATACATCAACTGGTTAGTCACAATAATAAATATTTATATCATATTTAAAACCTAATGATTCAAATATATTTAAAATGTTCAATTTTAAGAGCTAGAATTATTTGTAGACTACACTAAAATTATTTATTATTTGTAATAATAAAAACGTATTGTTCATAGTAAAAAATTGTTCACAGTTTCCCGTTTTGAATTCAATATTCAAGCTCAATTTCCAAATCATTCAAATTTTCTAGAGTTTTTTATTAGTAAACAAACCCTAAATTAATTTGTTTTAGATAAATAAATATTAATTATTATTTATATGTAAAATAATTTCCCGACACCAATTTTGAACCTAGTTACTAAAGCCATTTCATAAAATATTCACCTACCATAGCCAGTATACAGCTTTATATGTCATGATCATGTTAAACACTCTCAGATATACTTTTTAACGAAAATCATTAAAGCAATTTTGAAAATAATTCGAATACAAAAAATTATTCTTAGTAAAAAACCTCTTATCGAATTTCTACTCAAAATAAAATAATCATGGTTATTAGTCATATAAAACACTCAGAAAAACCTCTTTGAAACCAAATTTTTAGTGCTATTTTAAAATAATTTCCCGTTATTGAAAAATTATTTATCAGTTAACAACCCAAGAATGAGTTGCCACCTCAAAAACAAATTAAGAGTGTTGTCATGTCAAACATTCTCAAGATAATCATTTGTAACGAAATCTATAAGGCAATTTTTTTAAATATCTCAATATTTAAAAAATAAATGGTACGGCACACCGCACAGACTTTCTCTCTCTTTCTATAAACTCGTAAGATTTCTGAACGGAATAATGTACATTGTATCATCACCACTCCACATAAGAACACGCATAAAATAATATACAATGATATAGAATCAATGAGAAAAGAGGCGCATCTTTGTCCACCTAAGAAAATTTCAAACAGTTTAATGTCTTCCACAAGGGTCAACACTTCGTATTAAAATTTCGATTTCTGGTTAAAATTTTAACATTTTAAAAGGTGTTGCAGATCTTCAAGTCATCGCATTGATATTTAATTATTCATTTATACATTTTGACCAATAAAAAATGTAAATATTGACTATTGAGTCTAAAATGGAGATAGATCATTGCTGTGCAAACATTTCTCCTAAGAGCTTTAAGGAAAAACAACATACTTTTTTTAGATACTTACTTATATTTAATTACTCTATGGCATTGGAGTATTATTGCGTTAAGACTTAAGTAGTATATGTTTACAACTAAAGCTCACAAAATTGTATTGATATATTTGCAAATATCTCAGAAACTGCTGCTTTTATAAAAATATATGTCAAATAAAAGTTTTTTATTTTTAATAGTCCTACAATTTTGCAATGATAAGTTGTTTAGTTTCTCCAATAGTTGTGGAGATACGGAAATTAACGCTTCTGTAATGTACCCTAAAAATCATTTTCATAGGAAAATGAAAATAGCCAGTTTATTTATAATCTTAATCAACGCCTAGATACGAATTTTAATCAAAATCGTTTAAGTAGATTTTGAGAAAACCAAATTTTTCTCTTTTCGTCCTTCAGTAAACTACCCTTATTTTTAAGTTTTTATAGACACACAGACAGACGGCATTATAAAGACTATTTTTTAGGGTTCGGGGGGTCATGAGACGTCGACATCCATCAACATTTCAGGTTAGTTTTTTTTTTACGGTCGCAATACTTAAACTTTAATGTCCAAAAAGTTAAAAAAATTCATATAATTGCGTATATATTGAAAGTTATTGATTTTATAAAAATATATTTCGGATAAAATATCTGTATTATAAATATATATACATATTTGTAATGCTAAGTAATTTCATATCTCAAATAGTTTCGGAGCTATTTAAAAAAATGTTAATTGACGCATCAGACCGGAGCCCTTAAAGCCATTTTGCCGAAATATTGAGGGTAGCCATTTTGTTTGGAATATTTATTAATGTTTATAAATGAAATTTAATCAAAATCGTTGAAGCCGATTTTGAGAAAATCGACTTTTTCTCTTTTTGCCATTCAGTAAACTACCCTTAATTTTAAGTTTTAATAGACACACAGACAGACGGCATTGCAAAGACTATTTTTAAGGGTTCGGGGGGTCATGAGACGTCGACATCCATCAACATTTCAGGTTAGTTTTTCTTACGGTCGCAATACTTGAGCTTTAATGCCCAAAAAGTTAAAAATATATATATAATTGCGTATATATTGAAAGTTATTGATTTTATAAAAATATGTCTCGAATAAAATATTTGTATTATAAATATATATACATATTTGTAATGCTAAGTAATTTCATATCTCAAATAGTTTCGGAGCTATTATAAAAAATGTTAATTTACGCATCAGACCGGAGCCCTTAAAACGATTTTGCCGAAATATTGAGAGTAGCCATTTTGTTTGGAATATTTATTTATGTTCATAAATGAAATTTAATCAAAATCGTTAGAGCCGATTTTGAGAACATCGACTTTTTTTCTTTTTGCCATTCAGTAAACTACCCTTAATTTTAAGTTTTAATAGACACACAGACAGACGGCATTGCAAAGACTATTTTTAAGGGTTCGGGGGGTCCTGAGACGTCGACATCCATCAACATTTCAGGTTAGTTTTTCTTACGGTCGCAATACTTAAGCTTTAATGCCCAAAAAGTTAAAAATATATATATAATTACGTATATATTGAAAGTTATTGATTTTATAAAAATATGTTTCGAATAAAATATTTGTATTATAAATATATATACATATTTGTAATGCTAAGTAATTTCATATCTCAAATAGTTTCGGAGCTATTATAAAAAATGTTAATTTATGCATCAGACCGGAGCCCTTAAAACGATTTTGCCGAAATATTGAGAGTAGCCATTTTGTTTGGAATATTTATTTATGTTCATAAATGAAATTTAATCAAAATCGTTAGAGCCGATTTTGAGAAAATCGACTTTTTCTCTTTTTTCCCTTCAGTAAACTACCCTTAATTTTAGGGGTAGATATCCAATTCCAAAAACCCCTCGGGGCAACCCTATGAAAACCCTAGATATCAAGTTTCAGCTCAATTGGTAAAATAGTTTAGGCTCTAGTTGGAGGTACAGACAGACAGACAGACAGACAGACGGAAATTCAAAAACCACTTTTTCGGATTCAGGAAGTCATGAAACGTCAAAATTCATCAAAATCTCGAGTTCGAATTTTTTGACGATCACAATACTTTCTCTACCTGTAAGATAGAGAGAAAGTAAAAATCAGTCTTCATTAAACTACCCATAAATGAGCTTTTACCCCCAAAACAAGAAAACAGTGCTATTTTTTATGTCAAACATTACAAATATACCCATTTAGAATGAAATTGTTGTAGCCATTTGTACAATATTTAAGGCCTTTGAGAAACCATTCTGCAGTAAGCAACCCTTCATCAAATTTTTATCCAAAAACCAATTGTAAAATGTTATTTATTATATAAATTAAATTCTAAATTTGAATTTTAAACAATTTCTGTATAGCCATTTTCGAAAAATTTGGAATTCAGGGAAACTACCCATCAATAATCTAACCTTAATTGAAAGGCTAGGGAGATAAAACATACCTATTTTGTGGTATAGCGCTTTAATATATAAAAATCAAGTTTGAACCAAATCCATCAAACCGTTTTGATCTTTGGCGGGGGACAAACTGTCAAACATATAGGCCGACATACTCAAGCACATGGGGACAGACAGTATTTAAAATACCACTTTTCTAGTTCGTTTGCATATAAAACTTAAAAATTTGTCATAGTCCCTCGATATATTTTTCACGAGTACAAATACTATCTCTTAATATTAAACGGT
Organism: Timema podura; assembly: GCA_033556935.1. Taxonomy (NCBI): domain Eukaryota; kingdom Metazoa; phylum Arthropoda; class Insecta; order Phasmatodea; family Timematidae; genus Timema; species Timema podura. Next base: position 68,541,046 of record JAVRXN010000003.1, on the reverse strand, counting down.
AAAATAAGAACTACACAATAATAATTATTAATAAATTGATATGTTATATTTGAAATCCATACCTATATATTAAAAGCCCTCTAGTCTTTGAATTTATAATATTATACAGTATCCCTTGCATTAACAAGCTTAAAAATATCCAATCAAAATGCTTTAAATATCATTGATTATAGTATAAAAGGAACAGATTCGTAATACCATGACTAAAATATTCGTATGAAGCCACAATTAATTATGGGTTTGAGCTCTAATGATACATTTATAAAAAAAACTCTCTGTGTATTAGGCAAAAGAAATTAGGCGTATCTTTATTGAATCCCACTTCAAATAGCATTAAAAGTTTGAGAATGTTAAATTTTAACTATAGGTGGGTAGAGGAAAAGTATATTCTTCAGTTGAAATATAAAATAGAGATTTGCCAATAATATGGAGGCCACTCTTAAAATAACTAAATATTTCTTCATTAGATGAGCCTAAATTTTTAAAGTGGGTTTTGAATTTTTAAAACCATATTTTGAGATTCTATTTGTATAAATAAACTTTAAAATATACGCCATATAAATTAGTCAATTTGTCATATATTATAATTGTCTTAATTTTCCACATCATAAGAAAGTGAATTATGATTTAAAGCTCACCCATAAGAATATATGTATTTTATAAACTCGACATAGTTTAAAAAAAGTATACATTAATTCTAGAATATTACTGAAATCTGTATAGTTCACCAAAAACATAGCAACACGTCTTATTACCTATTTAGTTTCCACGCATATGTACCAATTACGCTAACAAGCTAGGGTAGAGGAAGGCTAAGATTTTAGATGAAGTGTAGCCTCATTCGCGTGGAAGGAGAGTGGAAATCCATTTAGGATAAAACACCTTCAGTAAACCCAACGAGAAATCGAACCCCGTTCTCCGTGTCATCGATAGTCTAGTCTAAAACAAGAGTAATAATGCTTTATATTATACGGACACCGTAGCAGTTCATACAATTTTAGAAGAGACATATTTTGAGGATTTGTCTCAATAATATGGACACTGCAATTTAAAACCCAACATTTCAGGCTAAGCCAGTCCAAGAATAATAATACTAAGGGGAGGACCTAAGAGGGTAAGGGGTGCTCCTCGTATTTATCAAGCAAACACAACAAGGAACAAATAGGAAAGGTACATTATCTACTATAACTAAAGGGTAAGAGGGATTTGGGGGTATAAGGGGTTGAAGACCGTGAGAAATTGGCCTCTTCCGTGTGATAAGCGAGATGGTGACAGAAAACTGGGGAGGGTAGCGAGTTGAATGCTGTTGTTTTTTTTTTGTTGCGTAGCGCGTGTTCCTCACAAGGGTATTAAGAAGAGAAACAAATCCTCCCTTGGAACGCAAGTCTGACAGGAGGAAAGGAGTTAGTTTAGGAAGGAGAGAGGGTGCTCTCAGGTAATTTAGATAGTCATTATTTATCATATTATTGCTGTAGGTGAAGGTTCTTCTCATGCTATACTCTCTGAGAAATAAATATATTACTGTTTCCTTTGGTAGGAAAGGAAGATTTTAATTGTGTTCAGACAATTATGTATTAGTAAATTTGGTACTCATCTACAGGTTGATGTCGTTTCTTAATGTCTTATAAGCAGAGAGTATACATTTGTCTAATATATTTAAATTCAATAATGTGTGACCCACATTCTAGGACAAGCGGTCAAATGGATGGTCCCGGTTCGATTATTATCAAGTTTCTTGAAAGTGTTTATAATTTTTCCCATATTCACTAGGAATATTGATTACACTTTTGGGATTGCATTTTATCAACGCCTGTACAGTAGGGTGCCCATATTGCGAGAATACGTTTCAAGATCTACCGCGGTTACGAGAAACCGTGGATAGTGCCGAAATATTATATAACTTGATATTTATGTAATATAGATAAATATGGTAAAAATTTAATTGATAAATTACTCACAGTATGACATTACCAACAGTAAATAAAATAAATCATAAAAACTTTTTTGTACATTACAGTGAACTTACTATTCTCCATTCTTCTTGTTGCGATGATCACATGATGATGATGATATAATTATAATGAGTATGATGATTGTGAAATGATAGAACAATGCCCACAATGAGGAGATGAAGTGGGGTGATTGTGTAGGCATTGTGACTTATAAGTGGACGCGAAAGTTGGCCGAAAGTCATTTGGCCTAAAATTAAAACCAAACGTCATCTGGCCTAAAGTTATTTAGCTTAAAAGTCATTAGGCCTAAAATAGTTGGTCATTTGCTTAAAATTATTTGGCCCAAAAATTAATTTCACTAAGTCATTGCCTAAAGTTATTTGGCTAAAGTCGTTTGGCCTAAAGTCATTTGGCCTAAAAATTAACTTCACAAAAGTCATTTGACCTAATTTAATTTGGTCTAAAGTAGTTTGGCCTAAAGTAGTTTGGCCTAGAGTCGTTTGACCTAAGACATTTTAAGCCAAATTACTTTAGGCCAAATGACGGGTACCCAATTATAAATATTTTTTCTTTAATTAAAAACAACTAATTAGGCAGCGGTAAACCGTGGATAGCGAAATCGTGGATATTGAAAAGACGGATATGGGGGCCCTAGGGTATTCCCAAATTGTGGTACTCAAACCTACAACGAAAAGTTTTTGAGTCCATAAGCCACGTCCTATTAAGTTGTATTTGACAGCGAGATCGAGATTCTGATCCAGACAGACTTCGCTGAATTGTTTTCACACATCTGAATTTCCAGATGGATTTCACTGGCGTTGTTTTTCCACATGTGACTTTGATTTCCTGGTCACCTCTTCATGATGATGCTTGTGCACATTTGATAAAACTAGCATCTTCTTTCCATACTTTTAGACTAGGTCAATAATAAACATAATTTACAAAAAATAATGTGAAATTATAAACTGTAGTCTAAGGAATTAAAATGGGGTGGAAGGAACCACCAAAAAAGTTCTGTAATCTTACAGTTATTATGATAAAAATACTTTTGAGAAGAACAAAAAATGATATTGCTTTATTAGGCAATTTTAATTTAATTCTACACAGTACCAATCTCAATATTATTAAAAAAGGAATTAAAGATATTAGTGATATACCAAATAATTTTTCTCTTAATTCAAATGCTTATGTCCAAATTTCAGGATGTTCATTATTGATAACCAAATATTTGTTGAGATTACAATGTGCATAAAAATTTAATAAAGCTTATCTACTAAGGCCATGATTTATTTATTTTGACAAAAATGATATTTTTCTATAACAACTGCCAAAGTATAGACTTATTTCATGTTCTCTATTTATTTGTATTAGTGTATGCCCTTTATTTACAAAAATAATTGTGTATTTGTAAATTATACTCTCCTAAGCTTAGAATAAGGATATATATGTCACTACCACTTTGTTCAATAATATACTCACCATACTATCGCTTTGATAAACATATTCTTAACGATTTTAGCTCCTCACTGCATAGAGTCGTTACAGTATCACTTGCATTAGGTAAAATTACACTAATCTTAATTAATGTTAAATATAAATTTAATATAAAATAATACATATAATTTACGGTTTTTTTTAACAATTTTGGTAGGCAGAAAGCTTCAGAAATTATAAACGTGATTTTAAGAACAACATTGATAACATTTTAGTATATTATAAGCATTAATTTATAGGTATATTTGCAATATATTTAAAACGACAGCTCCAGATTACCTGACCTAACTTGTGAATAAATGAAAGGAGTTCAAGAAATTTTTGAAGTTTGGCAGATACTGTTACTAACACTAGAATATTAATATAATTATATAACTCATTGGAATAAAATCCCTCCATCTATTGAGTCAATCGATTAAAGAAGGATACGACCAATATACTATTCATATATTGAAGATACAGGACGTGCAAAATTACAATTAGTTGTATCTTTATAAGATACATGTGTTTAATATGGACCTTATATCGTATTAAATGCAATCGGTTTAGTTTATCATACTGTAGCTTCAAAAATAAAATAAAAATGTCATCCTCAGTACATATGACCAGGAATCAAACCTTGATATCCCGTTACCCGCAGTCCAGTTGATTCCGAGAGTGACGCCTTATACCACGCGGCCACCGAAACGGGTATATCCATCTCAAGTGGATTGACTCGTGGTGTGTGAATGTAGGGGCAAATGCCCATTACGTTGTTTGGACCATAATTTCCTATGGTCACTCAAGTACTACCATTAACTGAAGTACCTTCCCCCCCTCTAGAAATAAACCTCCCTCTACTTCCTACGTGTCAAGGCCGTGAGAGAGGTAAATAATAATTGGCCACTTAATGCACCCTTCACGCAGCAGATTACATCCGTATATGAGCACCAATTAAGTTCCGAAAGGCACAAATCTGGAGACCTTAAAGGGTGACAAAGTAGGTAGGTTGTTGTGGGATTATTAGAGTTATTCAGCAAACCTGGTCATTTTTATTTTTACAAATAACAAATAATTTAGGGTAGTATACTGATGTTTTATTTTTCAAATTTTGAATTTTGTTACTTATATTTGAACAATTTAGTTTTTAGTTTATATATAAAGGTTGATTATTCGATTGAACAAAATAATGTGTTTTTTTATATGAATAAAACTTATTTAAAGGTAGTTTTATAAAAATATTTTTTGTTAAAAATTTCTTCGTAAGCTATAATATACAATTTGAGAAAGTTTGTGCGAGTGAATAATGCCGTTTCTTTGCAGGGTAGCCAACCTATTCTTCCGAAAACTCTGTTTGCATCATACATTAATAGAGGAATATATATATATATATTTTCTTAAGTTAGGAAAGTTATTTAAACATTTCTTATATTCGCATGCGTCAACTAATGTTATCTGAATTTGGTATATTATTAATACCTATCTAATTGCACTAATAAAATAATTAAGGGCAATCAATTTAGGATGGCAAAAAGCATGATTGTATTAAATAAAAGTGTTTTCCTTGTAAAAAAACAAAAATATTGTAAACTTTAATGAGTTTACATGAATTCATAGTCTGAGCTTATAAAAACTAGATTTAACATTTGAAATAAGCTATGCAGTTTGACCTAATATAAACTGACTAATTAACAACAGTATATTCTATTTACTTAATTATCAAGCATAAAAGCATTCACACAACACAGTATTTAACAAACATATATCCATCATGTAATCTGTGCAAAAACTGGCACTGTTTAGATTTTCGTACACTACAAACAGTTAAGGGGCTAATGGATATACCTCTCCACTATTCAAATAATTAACCTGTCCTTTTATTTTTTATTTTTTTATTACTCATTTGCAGAGTGTCCTCACATATTTTGTGAATAGATTTCAGTTGAAAGGATTTTGTGTCTACTAATTTCAAATATTTACCCACTTACACAGTTATACATTCATTCATTAATACCTCCTAATTTTTTGTCCAAGTCTTTCTCTACACATCTATATTTCATGACTAATTAACAAAATCACAAATAATTTTTTAAATGTATTATGCCATTTTAAATATAGTGACAAACTAAAAACTCTTATTTTCTAGTTTTGTTTGAATCGTAATAAAAAATATTCATTTTGGGGGAAATTTTCGAAAATAATGGAGTTGAATTTTACCCTCAAACAAGAAGTTTATGGACTAGACTCAAACTATATTTATATAATTGAAGTACCCTGAGCTGCCCGGAATAAATAATTTTGTATTAATTTCTACGTAAAGAAGGTAATTTTAATGTTAATGCCTCCAGACACTGCGTTGTCCGTGGCAGATTAGGTTACGACCTGGTTTTATTAATTTTAATAATTCAATCAAAATTTTGAAATTCCGCTTTTAAGGAGCACACGCTCGCGTGTGGGGGGTAATTTTTTTTTAAATTGCATACTTCTGCGTGTGGAAGTTATCAACAATGCTCATGACAGACAAAATATGTCTTCATTTTATTAGTATTGATTTGCTTCAGATTCCATTTTTAATTAATTTATAAAATTTAGTAAAAATTTTGAAAATCCTGCTTTGGAAGTGCACTCTCTGGTGCATGTGGCTAAAAAATTTTAATTTCTTAAAACCTCTGCTGTGGTAGTTATCATTCAATTCTTGTGACAGATAAACAAACTCTTCATTTTATTAATTTAAATAGATAATAACAGTCTTACCCTGAAATATTACACAATGTAATAGCTTATAAGATAGTGCCATAGTAAAATTTGTTCATGTAAGACTGCCTTTTTCTGAGTTAATGAAGTGCATAAAGATTTGCGCGGAATAGAGTGAAAACTTTAAATACATCTCGTCGGGATTCAAACCCCCACATCACAGATACAGGTAAACTATAACAGATGATGTTGACACATTATCCCACTTGGCCACAAACGTGGTAAATAGTGCTGTTATTTTATTACTAAAATAATTATTTCGCTTAAAGTTGAACATATATCAGAGTATAAAAAAAGTATTTATTTAGGATCATATTTTCTTTCTTACCATACTTACTTTAGGAAAATATTCATTGATGAAAAAATATATCAAAAATACTCAGCGAAATCAAATTTATTACACTTGTAGAAGGATTTGTTTATGATTTATTCCAAACTTCCTTCCTAGATGAAAAATTCGTTCGTTGTTAAAAAAACACATAAAAAACAGCCCAGAGTGAACGTTGTTCCTCCTGGCTGATGACCTGTTGTTTGACCCCTCATAAATCACTACCGAGACTTTCCTTGTTAGACTTGCAACCCTTCATCGCAGTTACAGAGCTCTTGCGCCTTTTTCCCTCATGAGGAAGTGCCCTGCAGTCCGCCCTAATTGCTACCCTGGGACGTGATCCCACAACCTCCCTTTAACAACCTCTCATTGAATGCCTGAAAAAAAAAAGCGAGGGGTTTCCTCTAGGTTTACTATGTAAACTATTTTCAGCTTTTAAAAACCTAAAGAAAAAAAACATATTTAAATGTATAAATAGTTTTGTTCGATCTACTTAGAAAAATCTGATTTGGAATATGTTAAATTATGTCGACGGAGAACTATTCAATAAAGATTGTAGTGATTTCTGTGACTATTCACTTTAAAAGTCAGTCCATACGCTCTGAATATCTTAAATATCCACTATTTGTCCACCGCGTTTCACTCACCGTGCAGGTTACATCCATTCATATATTTATAGACGAGTGTCAAGCTTATTGATGGTGACAGAAAAGTAGGGGTTTTAATACGAGCTTATAAATATAAAGTTCAAGATATGGTCAATGAACCTTTGTATTTCCTGTGCCATAGGGTAAGTATATGACCATAACCTATAACTTTCTATTTTTAAATTGCCCCTGGTCCTTAATATAAGAGTAGTTTACTGGTGAGTTTTTTTAGTCCAAATTTGTTTGATATCTAGGAAGGGTTTTAACTCCTAAATAACATTGTATCCTTGGTGTATGACTAAAAGTTCCTTTAAGAGTAGTTTACTGATGAATATTTTAGAAAATGAAAAAAAACTCAAATGAATATGTCAATTTTGTTCAAAATGTATACCTGGGGTATTATCAGGAGGTATAATTTAGAAGAATGATATATGTATATATCATATATATTTATCATTCTTCTAATTTTATATATATACCCGGGGTATTTATATATATATATATACCCGGGGTATTTTCGGGAGGTAGAATTTAGAAGAATGATAAATGTATATGATGTATACATATATCATTCTTCTAAATTCTACCTCCCAAAAAGACCCCGGATATATCGCTCATTTGCGAGAAGGATGACATAACTCAAAAAACCTGATTTTTCAGGAAAGGGGTTTCAAAGTTTTATATTAATAAAAGTGCTCACTACTCTTTTAAATATTCTTATTTACCATGGGAACTGATAAAATCTTATTAAAGGTACCATTATCTGGTCATTCAATACAAATAATTATCATTTGCTAGTAAAACTTCCCCCTAAAAGAAACCCATTTTTACTTATGACATTCTTCCTGCAACATATTATTTTCAATTGTGAATTATTTGAGGTTATGTCATTGTTGTAAAAAAACTTTTTTCAAACTTATCTTTTCAAATTAGAATTATATGCAATTGTGTCGTTGTCATAAAAAGATATTTGGCATTTGCTAATCTTTAATCACTTATAAAGATGATTCTATTGGTAGTTAAAAAACTAAGCTGATTAAAAATAATGAAAATAGGAAAGTGAGAATACTTTATTTACACAATCCAACACAAAAACGTTCAAACAAGCAGTCCTACAGTAGTAATTCATTAACTCATTCATAATTTTTTTTTCAATATAAAAACTTATGAAAACTCATTTATTCATTTATTATTCTATTACAAAGCGTTATAAACGGAATTGTAATATTTTGAGATGAAATTTGTCTTTAATAATTCCAAAAGGTCAACTTTCTTTCGCTCAGAAATTCCAGATTTGCAGTCATAGGCCTTCTTTAATTCGACTTCAACACTTTTTTTTACAACAATAGCGCAATAGCGTCTTTAAATTTTGATTCAGCATACGACGTTTTGTAAAACAGGTATCATAGGGAGTATTTTTGAACTTTCAAAACTTTTATGTCCATCAACTTCACTGTCTCATTCTTTGTATTCACTATTAAATTGACTCCCATCTTGATATTCACTTCCAATCGTAAAAGTCTTCTGAGAACATTTCATACACGTGGAACAGTTCCCCTGGTATTTCTAGCTATTCTAATAGCCGAGATGAAAGATTCAGAAGTATGCAAGGGTCCACTTTTCAGTTGCTTCTTTACTTGTCTCTCTATTAGTAGATGTACTGAGTCGCCTTCGTTCTGTGTGTCGCCCTTTATCAAATATTTATGGGTAATGGACTTGATTTTGTCAAATTTTTGCACTACAAACATGTACAACGAAATCATAAACTTGTTTTTCTCTTGGCTGGCACAATGTTTTCACGGCTTAATTTTACCATCAATTTACCCCGAGAAGCCATAAATACTGTAAAAGAAATAATCACGATTAACTTCATAAGTGTGAGTAAAATTAGTATTTAGAATTAGGTAATTAGTTATCAAGTCACAACTAAGAAACTAGTATCTAAAACCTATTGAGCTAAAATATTTTTTGGCTATAACGTCATAATTAAGAATAATAAAAACTAAATACTAATTAACAGTAATATTTATTCGAAAATAACGTCATAATGTAAAATAATACTGATTTCAATATCACAAAATGAAATTAGTTTTTCAGAATAACGTCATAAAGCGAATTAATACAACAACAAAAGAATAATTTTGTTAGAAGAACGTCACAATTAAAAATATTCCCACCATAAACTAAGTAAAATTTATCACGAAGAAAGTCACAAGTCAAAATAATACGTTTTTAATGATTACAGAGTAAGCCAAATTTATTCTTACCCTTGCAGCATGGATGACTTAAGTGAAGATATGACTTTGTTTCTGAGAACGAAATAGACCTTACACATCAAACACAAAGTGCTAACTGAGATAACACACTATAGAAATAAGGCATGTCTCGCAATAACGACATTACTGCTCTATCTCGGCCATTTTTAGAAACTCGCTCAAGTCGTTCTTCCCGTATAAAGTACTCAAGATTCCCTTTCATTTTTTGCAATTAACTAAAAAACTACCATTTTTGAGTTATGTCACTATTCTCGCAAATGAGCGATATATATAATTCTTCTAAATTCTACATCTCGATAATCTACCAGGTATACATTTTGAAAAAAATCGTTATATTCATTTTTTTTTTAAAACTTCTAAAATTATTCATCAGTACTCTTCAAGGAACCTTTAGTCAAAAATCAAGTATACAGTGTTATTTGGGAGTTCAAACACTTCCTAGATATCAAATAAATTTGGACTCAAAAAAATAACTCACCAGTAAACTACTCTTATATTAAGGACCAGGGGCAATTTAAAAATAGAATGTTCTAGGGTATGGTCATATACTTACTCTATGGCACAGGAAATACATAGGTTTATTGACCATATCTTGAACTATTTCTATTCAATCCACGTCATTAAACCTTAACTCTTTCAGGTCTATTTTAGGTACAGACATATTACATCAAAATATTAAGTTTGAACCAAACAAATAAAACCGTCTCATATCTGTGGCCAGGCACAAAAAACTGAATCGTAAAATCAAGTTTTTTTAAATTTGGGGTATATAAAACGCAAGAGCTTCATCTCATTTTCTCGAAATATAAACTTTTACGATTACAATGCTTTCTATTTAGACGATAGAATAAAAAGACACATCTACAAATTAGGGTTATTCAATTTCTTATCAAAAATACTAATTATATTTATAAAAAAATGAAGAGATATTTATCAACGCTTTTTATAGTTTATTTTCTGTTAGTAAGCAACTTCTTTTTTTTTTCAAGCATTCGTAGCCTTGGTTTTTGTTAGAGTACAATATAAATCAACAACACGAACCCCACAGGAGAAGAAGATAAAACTTTGCGTGTCCTTATAAAAAAAAATCTTCTGACAACCAAAAGAATCAGGAAATGGCTTACAGTACTATACGTCGGCAAGTACAGTTAAGTAAGTCATGCATATTTCGTGTGTAATTATAACGTAGTGACATCGATTATCACAAAGTGTGCAAACTAAAGGTGTGGTGGTGGGCGATAGGGAAAGTTTTGGAAGGGAAAGGGAATGAAAGAGGGGGAGAGTTTGGAAGTCGTAGGTAATTTGGTTAGAAACGGAAGGCGGGACGGACGCTGTATCGATTCGTCCCAGTTCATGAATACATCATCAGGGCAGGAATTGTGTCTTGGGACACGGCTTTCGAATAGTCAACACTTTGGGGATATTTTATTATTCTTAAGTCTTTGAAAGGTTTCAAAAGGTATTGTTAAGTAGAATAGGGTCGCTTCTAGTAGTGGAGTCAATATTCAGTATGATAATATGTTGAGCGCTTTGTGATTGAAAAAATAAATGAACGTGTTACTTCATGCAAAACAAAAATAAATGCAATGTTTTTTTAAAATAAAACTTAAATTAATCGTCTTCATAAACACCTGCAATCGTGGTTGTGTGCTCTTAGAAGCTTATCTCTCGGCCTACTAAGAGGAATTTATATATATACATATATATTAATTCGTGATTATGCATCTATCCAACACATTATCGATGCGTTTTTCAATACACAAGAGTGAAATTGGGATTTCAGGCATAGGTTTTTAACTTAGGGATGTTTTATATGTTTTAAGATAAATGTTAAAATTATTTGATAAGTCACACTTCCACTATTATTTTCACTTGTCAACTATGAGAAAAATTAATGTGATAGTAAAAAATAGTCTAATTTGGGATTTAGATGGATAATGACATCTCATGACCCCTTTAAAACAAAAAAAATCCGTTTCTTTAATAGAGTCTGTCTGTCTGTTTGTGTTTCTGTAGCTTGGTCTTACCGAAACTATTTTACCAATTGAGCTAAAACCTGTTATAAGAGGTTTAAATAAGATTCATCTGATTGGTTTTTAGAATTATCTGAATAACTAACACACTCATTAAAGGTAGTTGACTTAAGGGTGAAAAGAGAGGAAACAATGATTTTCTCAAAATAGGCTTTAATGATTTTGATTAAGTTTCGTATCCAGGCACTCATTGTTTAACATTAAAAATCCAATGGTATTTTTCATTTTCCCAAGAAAAGTATTTTAAGGGTAGATCTAAAATCTTGACCATATTTTGTAACCAACTATATTATATATGAAATAACATATCATATTAAAGTTTAAGTATTGCGATCGTAAAAAAAACTAACCTGAAATGTTGATGGATGTCGACGTCTCATGACCCCCCGAACCCTAAAAAATAGTCTTTGCAATGCCGTCTGTCTGTGTGTCTATAAAAACTTAAAATTAACGGTAGTTTACTGAAGGGCGAAAAGAGAAAAATTTTGTTTTCTCAAAACCTGCTGAAACGATTTTGATGAAAATTCGTATCTAGGCGTTGATTAAGATTATAAATAAATTGGCTATTTTCATTTTCCTATGAAAATGATTTTTAGGGTACTTTACAGAAGCGTTAATTTCCGTATCTCCACAACTATTTGAGAAACTAAACAACTTATCATTGCAAAATTGTAGGACTATTAGAAATAAAAAACTTTTATTTGACATATATTTTTATAAAAGCAACAGTTTCTGAGATATTTGCAAATATATTAATACAATTTTGTGAGCTTTAGTTGTAAACATATACTACTTAAGTCTTAACGCAATAATTCTCCAATGCCATAGAGTAATTAAATATAAGTAAGTATCTAAAAAAAGTATGTTATTTTTCCTTAAAGCTCTTAGGAGAAATGTTTGCACAGCAATGATTTATCTCCATTTTAGACTCAATAATATATATTTACATTTTTTATTGGTAAAAATGTATAAATGAATAATTAAATATCAATGCGATGACTTGAAGATCTGCAACACCTTATAAAACGTTAAAATTTTAACCAGAAATCGAAATTTTAATACGAAGTGTTGACCCTTGTGGAAGACATTAAACTGTTTGAAATGATCTTAGGTGGACAAAGATGCGCCTCTTTTCTCATTGATTCTCTATCATTGTATATTATTTTATGCGTGTTCTTATGTGGAGTGGTGATGATACAATGTACATTATTCCGTTCAGAAATCTTACGAGTTTATAGAAAGTGAGAGAAAGTCTGTGCGGGGCGCCGTACCATTTATTTTAAGTTGGAGTAATGAAATGTTTAAAAAAAACACATTTAAGAAAAAAATGTTTTATACAAAGTTGATTGGTATCTAGACGTTGACAAAATTACATGATCATTTTTTATTTAGTGGAAGTCTTCAAGGTCATATCAATTTCAACTCTCGTTTTTCAAATGTGACATTGTATTTTTTTTTATTGCAGAATCGTATTCTACAAACAAAAAAAAAAATTTGTCTGAAACTCTTGTTTACCCGTCGTTCTTTAATGAAGTAAAAAAGTATGATGTTTTTGGAACCGTTTTTGTTTCATTATATTGCCTATTAGGATCTTTAGGGTGTAAAAAATACGAGAAAAACGCTGTCAAAAAAAACGTTTTATAAGGGTCGTTATGTTTAAGCACAGCAACTGTTGGAAATGATGACCTTCTACTTCGATACACTCTTCTATTTGTTTTGTAAAAGAATTGTGAGTATAAAATAGAGTTTCTCTATCAGTTTCTCTGCAAGCAATTATAATGCGTTTCATAATGTTGTTCTGAAGTTGTTGGTACATCCTGGCTCACTCTTTGTTTCAGTTAGAACCATAAGAAAAATATGGTGATGTTAAACTGACAATCCAGCAGGCCAACTATTTGGAACATCTATGATGATTCAGTGGCCATTGTTATTCCAATCCATGAGTGGGCGTGCAGTTCTTGAATAGTGGGCAATGGCATCATCATGCTGAAATCACATTTTCTGACTTTCCTGTAAGCTTTAGTTTCTTAGCATCAATGGAAAGCCTTGATTGAGAAAGAAAAAAATGGGAGTCAATCAATATGGGTCTCCGATAAGTCCGCAACAAACTTTCACAATCCAAAGTTAATGTCTATCAATTTGACGCATTCACCAGGAATTTTCTGCACTTCAATAATACATGCTGTTTTGGTTGATTTATCATGTTTCAACAGGCTCGAATCATCAAAAAATAATGATTTTGTAAAAAATTTTTTCCTATTTATTCTAATTTGTACACATGTCCACTGTCAAAATACCACTTGATTGTGAAAATAATCTCCATAAAGCTCTCGATGCAACAACACGTGGGATATGATGCTTCAAGATTTTGAACACATTACTCTTAAATATTCCTAAATCACCAGAAATCTAACGAAAACCTACATGAAAATTATCAGATGCTGCATCTAGGACTGAAATCTAATTATTTTTACCTGTTAGAGTTGCTTGGCCTCCACTTTTCTTCACTTTAACACCTCTATTTTCCACAAATTCTTTAACTACACTACAACAAAAAGATCTACGTGACAGTGCATTTATCTCAGGGAAACGATTCGCATATAGAATAGCACCTTTGATATTTATTTTACAATAACCATAGATTATAATCATTTCAATTTTTTCAGGATCAGAATAATACTTCATAGCTCACAATACTTAGAATTACAATAAAGGAAAGTACTTCACGTTATTAAGAACCATCCTATTCTGTTTAGTGTGAACGTTTAATCAGAAGGATCGAAATGTTAAGATTACCAACCTATCATGTAATCATAATATGTTGACCAATCTATCATTTTGAACCTTATGAACAATCAGTGGTATGTGTGCCCATTCGCACCAGTTTTCTAGAAATAAGTAAATACATTCAGGTATTTTTTTTCCTATTTTCTTCTTTCTCGTTCATATTCCAAGAGTGTTATTAAATACGCATATATTGGGCAGGTAATAAGAGGAAGTGCAAATAAAATGACTACATATTAAAACAAACGTAATTTTTAATGATAAGATGTAAATGGTTTTAAGGTATATCCACACCATTAGAGTGAGTAAAGTATTGAAAACAACACTGATAAGTCTCAGATATATTCTTAATCCCAGCGCTCCTGAACGAGATACGAACATTGACCTCCCAATATAGTTTAGAGATTCAGTCTTTCACAAGTCGGTGGCCTTTAATTACGTCACCCCTGGTGTCCATTTGTTGAGCCATATAATTACAAAGTTAAACGATTAAAATGTATATCCTTAACGCACTTTATAAATGTTAATGTGATTCGGTTAGTATTTAGTTTATAGAATAAAATAAACACACTAATATTACAATTTTTATCTGTTTGCTTAGCCTCTATTATTTCATATTTTCTCTTTTATACTAACAGCCGTTGCTTGATTGCCAACTTCATAAATTATAGTATAAAATGAACGAGTATGTAGAGCAAGAAGTGGGGTTAACTGGTAAGGGAGGTAAGTGGCCGGAGATAGGGGTGAAAGGAAGGGAGACTGAAGTGAATTGGGGTGTTATTTGGGGAGGTTGTATGATGGGGTGCGGGGTTAACAGGGTTGTTTTGGACTGGTAAAGGTCAGTCGACTCCTAAAATCGATCGCAGCATACTGCTGAGTACTGGAAAGCTAGGGTGAGTCACTGGAAGGTAAACACTGGAGTGTAAGTTATTGAAAAAACACAGATGAAATAAATGGTACGGCACACCGCACAGACTTTCTCTCTCTTTCTATAAACTCGTAAGATTTCTGAACGGAATAATGTACATTGTATCATCACCACTCCACATAAGAACACGCATAAAATAATATACAATGATATAGAATCAATGAGAAAAGAGGCGCATCTTTGTCCACCTAAGAACATTTCAAACAGTTTAATGTCTTCCACAAGGGTCAACACTTCGTATTAAAATTTCGATTTCTGGTTAAAATTTTAACATTTTAAAAGATGTTGCAGATCTTTAAGTCATCGCATTGATATTTAATTATTCATTTATACATTTTGACCAATAAAAAATGTAAATATTGACTATTGAGTCTAAAATGGAGATAGATCATTGCTATGCAAACATTTCTCCTAAGAGATTTAAGGAAAAATAACATACTTTTTTTAGATACTTACTTATATTTAATTACTCTATGGCATTGGAGTATTATTGCGTTAAGACTTAAGTAGTATATGTTTACAACTAAAGCTCACAAAATTGTATTAATATATTTGCAAATATCTCAGAAACTGCTGTTTTTATAAAAATATATGTCAAATAAAAGTTTTTTATTTCTAATAGTCCTACAATTTTGCAATGATAAGTTGTTTAGTTTCTCCAATAGTTGTGGAGATACGGAAATTAACGCTTCTGTAATGTACCCTAAAAATCATTTTCATAGGAAAATGAAAATAGCCAGTTTATTAATAATCTTAATCAACGCCTAGATACGAATTTTAATCAAAATCGTTTAAGCAGATTTTGAGAAAACCAAATTTTTCTCTTTTCGTCCTTCAGTAAACTACCCTTAATTTTAAGTTTTTATAGACACACAGACAGACGGCATTGCAAAGACTATTTTTTAGGGTTCGGGGGGTCATGAGACGTCGACATCCATCAACATTTCAGGTTAGTTTTTTTTTTTACGGTCGCAATACTTAAACTTTAATGTCCAAAAAGTTAAAAAAAATTCATATAATTGCGTATATATTGAAAGTTATTGATTTTATAAAAATATGTTTCGGATAAAATATCTGTATTATAAATATATATACATATTTGTAATGCTAAGTAATTTCATATCTCAAATAGTTTCGGAGCTATTTAAAAAAATGTTAATTTACGCATCAGACCGGAGCCCTTAAAGCCATTTTGCCGAAAAATTGAGGGAAGCCATTTTGTTTGGAATATTTATTAATGTTTATAAATGAAATTTAATCAAAATCGTTGGAGCCGATTTTGAGAAAATCGACTTTTTCCTTTTTGCCATTCAGTAAACTACCCTTAATTTTAAGTTTTAATAGACACACAGAAAGACGGCATTGCCAAGACTATTTTAAAGGGTTCGGGGGGTCATGAGACGTCGACATCCATCAACATTTCAGGTTAGTTTTTCTTACGGTCGCAATACTTAAGCTTTAATGCCCAAAAAGTTAAAAATATATATATAATTGCGTATATATTGAAAGTTATTGATTTTATAAAAATATGTTTCGAATAAAATATTTGTATTATAAATATATATACATATTTGTAATGCTAAGTAATTTCATATCTCAAATAGTTTCGGAGCTATTATAAAAAATGTTAATTTACGCATCAGACCGGAGCCCTTAAAACGATTTTGCCGAAATATTGAGAGTAGCCATTTTGTTTGGAATATTTATTTATGTTCATAAATGAAATTTAATCAAAATCGTTAGAGCCGATTTTGAGAAAATCGACTTTTTCTCTTTTTGCCCTAAAGTAAACTACACTTAATTTTAAGTTTTAATAGACACACAGACAGACGGCATTGCAAAGACTATTTTTAAGGGTTCGGGGGGTCATGAGACGTCGACATCCATCAACATTTCAGGTTAGTTTTTCTTACGGTCGCAATACTTGAGCTTTAATGCCCAAAAAGTTAAAAATATATATATAATTGCGTATATATTAAAAGTTATTGATTTTATAAAAATATGTTTCGAATAAAATATTTGTATTATAAATATATATACATATTTGTAATGCTAAGTAATTTCATATCTTAAATAGTTTCGGAGCTATTATAAAAAATGTTAATTTACGCATCAGACCGGAGCCCTTAAAACGATTTTGCCGAAATATTGAGAGTAGCCATTTTGTTTGGAATATTTATTTATGTTCATAAATGAAATTTAATCAAAATCGTTAGAGCCGATTTTGAGAAAATCGACTTTTACTCTTTTTTCCCTTCAGTAAACTACCCTTAATTTTAGGGGTAGATACCCAATTCCAAAAACCCCTCGGGGCAACCCTATGAAAACCCTAGATATCAAGTTTCAGCTCAATCGGTAAAATAGTTTAGGCTCTAGTTGGAGGTACAGACAGACATACAGACAGACAGACAGACAGACAGACAGACAGACAGACAGACAGACAGACAGACAGACAGACAGACAGACGGAAATTCAAAAACCACTTTTTCGGATTCAGGAAGTCATGAAACGTCAAAATTCATCAAAATCTCGAGTTCGATTTTTTTGACGATCACAATACTTTCTCTACCTGTAAGATAGAGAGAAAGTAAAAATGTACGTCAAGGGACTAAAAAAAAAAATTAATGGCTTTTGCCTTTTATATGTACTCCGTTCAAGTCAATTTGACGCTTGATAAGATATGTGGAGATGTTTTTGCTGTTACCTTTCTTCAGATCCAACCAATAAAAGCGTCTACCATATTGTAAAGTCTAGATTAATTTTTGATTTTTGAGCTACAGATTGCATTGGCAAATTCTTATTATTTTATATAAGAGATAAATTCAATAACGTTATTTTTAATAAAATACTAATGTTGTTGATAAATATCCCTCTTCAGTGGTATCATGGTCTTAGCTTTAATGCGTCACTCTCGCAATAGACTATACTGCCGTGAATGAGGAGATTAAGGTTTGAATCCCAGTCAGGTGTACTGAATGTGTTTTTTCCTAAAAAAAAACTATCCTTTACCTAAAATTAAGAAAAATACTATCGTGATAAATGACGTAGACTACTATCTTATTTTTACCATGCATTCAGGTGGTGAAAATATTTTATTTGTTGGGGATGTGAAGAGGATGATTTATTGGTTATTATTTTGAGCTGTGAGAGCTGGCGTCTCGATAGTGGTTGATTGATTTAAGTTTGATGAGACATTTTTCTGATATATGCATAGTATGGTAGGATTTTATCTCTAATGACTAGAAGTAATTGGTATAATAATCTCTGAGACGATGGGTTGGATATAAATAAGTTTTAAAGCCTATGAGAGAAATTTATTTAAAATATACAGATGAGTAATCACCCCTTGGTATTCATAAGAGATGATTACTCATCCATCAAACCTTTAATATCGCTCAGTAACCTACCTGCTAAAGATTACAGGTTAGATTCCTGATATGGTAGGAAATACTGTGGGATATTTTTATTAAGATAGGTCTGTATAAATGAAAGAAGAAGAATTATGTTTATTCTTTGTGCATACGTCCTATATCGGTTGGTCCAAAAGACTTCCCATTGACTTACTAATACTGCTCCAAACGTCCTTTATATATTGGTAAAAGATCCACTTTTGGGGGAGAGTGTGACAAACGTCCTGTGTGGATTAGTAAAAGCGAGCCACTTTTGGGGGAGAGTGTGACAAACTTCCTGTATAGATTGGTAAAAGTGAGCCACTTTTGGGGAGAGAGTGTAACAAACGTCCTCTATAGATTAGTAAAAGCGAGCCACTTTTGAGGGAGAGTGTGACAAACGTCCTGTGTGGATTAGTAAAAGCGAGCCACTTTTGGGGAAGAATGTGACAAACTTCCTACGGTCATTAGGGTAGGATGGAAATGAATGAGAACCTATGTCCGTAGCAAATAAACAGAACTTAATGATGATACAAATTCATATTCTAATACCATGATTCCCATGAGCAGTATTATAATGACTGTTAAGACTACTATATGAAGAAAATTAAATCAAATCTTTCTACAAGAGCATTTTTATTTATTTTGCACAAAATGAATGTTTGTATGGAGAAGACTGCATATACATTTTACCCTTCATTTTAACTCAAGTACTCAAGTATTAAGATATATTGAATGTTGTTTCTTTTTACCGCGTCAGTGTAAATGTTAGTAAAAATGTCAGTTTCACCAATTCAGGTTTTACTGTGAAGTTGAAGTCAGCGTCCGAATCACAGTAAAGTGTACCAAGTCTTTGTTTTGTTTTTTCAAAAGGTTTTCCCACTTTAAAACCATGCTAAAGCGAATACACTTCCTATAAAATATTACCTTCCTCACATCTGGCTTTCCAAGCCCTATTTCGGACGGGAAGTAGGGCAAAGGATAAATACTGACATTATACTACTTTAAAGCCACATGGATAACTCAACGACTCATCCACTAACATTAATGTTTACCCACTTCCATATGAGCTAGAAACTTGAAATTTGGCAAACTTATTGCATCTAGCCTTTAACCGACGATAAATCTCCAAAAAGTTGAAAAATTTAATTTTTAACCCCCCCAAAAAATTCAAAATGGCGTAGCAACTTTAAAGTTAGTGCGGGCCTTTCTCGGAGGTCTCTGTTGGCTAAACGGTAAGACCTATCAAAGAACGGCACTGGAATTAGTTTACATCCACCTGCAAAGAAAACTCACTGGGCGTTTGGGGGCGGAACCCCCCAAACGAGCAAAGCTAGCTTGGACTATAAGGCCAGTGGTTTACTAGCCATGACAATCACCGTGGTTATTCATTTTGATCACTGTGTGACCCTCTTTGGCAAGTGAGTTTGATTTGAGGGATCACATTTGCAATAGAGTGGATCTTCTATGAAGTGGAGATCAAGGCTATAATCCCGGTTGGGTGTAACGAGAGTAATTTTTACTACATTATTATCATGAAAATTATTGTAATGTTCCTTTAAGGTGAGATTGTAAGGGAGGCGAGAAACTCTGAATGCTTTGTCAGTTTTAATAGCAAAATATTTTTTGGTTAAAAATTAATTAAATTTCGCTTCAGTACAAACATAGAGTTTAATATTTTTTCACACAATGACCTCAACTGTTCTTGGATATTTGTCAACGCTGTCCTGGATATTGATAACTTTTTCTGTTAATTTAAACAGTGCCACCACACCCATGACAGATATTAAAAATTGTGAATATAACCTCGTGAAGAAAACTAAACTCTATATTTGTAGTGAAGCAATATTTTAGTTATTTTGCCCAAAAAAAGATTTTGATATAAAAACCACAAAAACTGTGGCCTTTTCTCACCTTTCCTACGTCCCAACAATAAATAGTTATTCCTCATTCCTAAACTATTAGTGTAGCAATGCTTATAGCCCAAACGGGTAGTAAGTAAGGTGCACAAATAAACTTCATAGTCAAGAGGTAGGTTAGTGGTGTGGGCTTCTGGTATGTAGTCACCTCAAAGCGGTTTACCTCAAGATAAATATAAGTTGACGTGTTTGTGTAGGTCTAGCTCTGGATTGAGTGTCGTAAGATATTCAAAGTAACCTACCTTCTGCCACACTGCGGTTCTTGTTTGTTTGACGGAAAAGGGTTTAGGTTGAAAAGCGTTAGATGGTCTGCACTGTCTAACGTCTAACCGGACAATCATGGATGATTTTAAGGGCAGGGGTTGGACAAGGAGCTGTAAACTCGGTAGCAGTATGGTTAAATAATGGGAGTTAGGGGTGGGGGGCTGAAATTTAAGGAAACATTATGTCACCAGGACGCGTAATCTCTACTCAAATAAATTAAGCTCTTGTCCGCAAGAGAGCCCAGAATGCTGAAGACTCCTCCCCTTCGACCCCTTTATCCCTTCTTGCATTCAACCACTAGTCAGGGAGTCTACCGATGTGATGAAGGGAGGAATGAGGGATGAGGTTGTTGAAGAGGAAGAGGGGGAAGAGTAGGTAGAAGGGTGGGGGTTGGTTTTGGTGGGTATGACAATGGCCGAGCCAAAGGAGATTCAATTAAGCACTTCATCTTATTAAGCACACAGTCTTAGCCCCGTCCCCTAGAAATCCAATCTACATTGACTTCCGCACGCACCTACGATGTTGAATAGTCATTCATCTTACCGATCCACAAAGTGGGTTTATAAAAGAAATAAGGTATTAGACTAATTCTCTAAGTGATGGGAGGTAAAGTGGTGCGATAAAGCAGGCAAGTTTAACAAGATAGTATCACTATTTATGGAGATACTGGAATTGAACTATGGGTGTAAATTTGTTAGTTTGATGTTCACTATAAGTGTGGTTTAAGCGTAAAGGTTTTGATATCCTTAATTAAAGGGGTTGGAATGAGTAAGGTAGTTTTAAAAGAAGTGTAGCAGCATTAGTCAGAGAAAGTATGATAAAAATATGTTGATCAAACAAGTTTGGAAAAAACTGGGATGATAATTGAACCTTGGCATACCCTTCACTTGGAATTTAATATAGTTAATTATAAAATTTAGTCTACGTAACCATAATTAGCCGTATTGGTTATTTAAAGTAAATATTTGGTGTGTTTTATACATCCATCCCATTCGTGATATTCACTTTAAGCCACAATAGTTGGGTAGGTATAATGAAGGTAAAACTGTGAAGAGGAACGGTATCATAAATTTTCTGACTGGAGAGTATGAAACTATCCAGTGGATAAAACTACGAACACCCATCTGGGGCTCCAACCCACGACCTCCTCGTCACTAGTAATCTATGAGAGCTTGAAGTTTAGTCTACGTGCACACCAATGAGGGTAATGTTTAAATAAACTAAATAAATTTAATTATATTTAAATAGTTAAAAAGTTGAATTTTGAATCTATTGACTAATTTGGAACGTGAAAATTTATATAGTTTTTTCTAACCAAGTAAACCTAATATTTGGAGATATTATTTTATTATTTTCACGATACTCCCATTTACCTTATCTCCAGGGGCTATCACATTTCATATTTTTGTTATAATAATGACAGATCTTAATTTTGAAATATATTAGACTTGAATATTTATATAGCCTAATTGTATGTGATTAAATCAATTATATATACTTTTTTCGCGTGGAAAGGAAGTATACAATATATTGGGTAGCAAACGTGTAGTGTAAAGTAAAAAAATTTAATTTAACTTTTGATATCAATTTTGATTCCATAATTTCTACAGCTTGCAGCATAAGGGTAAATTTGAGGCAGTTTAATATCTTAGGTTTTTATGGCCATACACATGAAGTTATTGTTGTTATTAGAATATACATTTCAAACTAAGATGTTTGGTTACTCTTATGGTAGAGTGCTTAGGGCCTCTCTCCGGCAATGGTCACCAACATAAAACGTTCCTTGAAAAGTCAAGGTTTAGATACATATCAGTGAGTTAAATCAGACATTTTTCTCTCATTGTACCAAAATCTCGTTTATTATAGACTGAGTTCTAGATTGAAACAAAGTTTTATGTCATTAATTATATTAATGTGGTAAAATAAAAGTACTAGATTGAAATGGTGTAGGTTATACCTATAGAAGTGTTTGGGAAATTTAAATTATAGACTACTCTCGGTGAAGATGGCTACAAATTTAGTATTCATCATTATGTAATAAATACAAAATAATATACAATAATGTAAATCCTTAGCAACTAATTTACTTGCATTGGTGGGCATATGGATTTAATCTGAGGCTAATATAGTCCGTATATCCAATGAACTTATACCTTTATCATGCCTACATTACTATCTTAGTTAATATTTTTACAGCTCTTATGAGGTTTTGAGAAAATACTTAAAAATAATAGTTGCTAAATTATTATATAAGTTATCACAACCAAAATAGTATCGCTACTCCAGAGTATTTTTTGACACAATAACATAAATTATATCGGTATTTAAATAGTGATAATGTGTCAGCAGCTTTGGGCTATATTTATTTGCTACCTCAAAAATGATAAATGACACAAACACATTAAGAGATTAGCTAATAATATTTTTTCATAGGAATTGCAAAAAAAAAAAAGGTGAACAAACGACTCCTGAATTATCATCTCTTTTAATAATAACATTTTTACTAGGCCATGTTAAAATAAATCCCTTTGTACTTTAACTAGTATATTACAACACATTTAATGCTGCCTCAGGCAATGTGGTTGAAACAATACCACAATAAATGACCTATTTTTTTCATACAAAGCCATGAGCTATAAAAAAAAAAAGGACCAAAGTGATTTACTATTTTAAAACTGCTAATTTCCACATATTCTAAACAAAGTGTAAATACTTTTTTTCTATTATAATATTGTATCAGAATACAAAGTAAATTCATATGTTTGGTAAAGGTTAATTTTTGCTTTTAGAGTTTTTTTTAATATAGAATAAATACAATTTTCAAAAACAAATAAAAGTAGGTTAAAATACGTTTTATATAGAAAAAACTAAAACCACTGTAGTCATATACATTACTTTTAAGTGTATACAATTTTAATGAATCACGGATTTTTTTTTTTTCATTTTTCATATTTTTTTTTCCAAACGTATGGCATAGCTGGCCAAGAGATGATTCAGTATATACTTCAGTCACCTTGAATGTAAAATTCTAGTTGTTCTGTGAGAATTGGTGTATACGTTGAGGTTGTATACACGTCATAACTGCAGTCAGATGACGTGCTTATGGTGAATTTAGAAGGGTGGAGTGGCTTTAAATCTTAAACCCAACTCAAGCCTAATTAACCAGACCATAGTGATGAAGGAACGCTTCCCCTTTCAGAACAAAGGCCTAGGGTAATACAAGGAATTGAACTCTAGACATCTATATCAATAGCCAGGGGCTCTAACCACTAGACCCGGAAGTCATTTCAATGTGTTGAAGTAATTTTTCATATTTTTTTTTACATAAAATCTGGATAAGTAAATAATTGTTTTTATATAGAGAGTAAAACTCAACTACGCTAATAATCTTTCTTTGGTATTAGAATAACCTCTCTATTTTATCAGACATATCTATAATAATAAAGATTTAGATATAATCTAATTATTAAGATATGTACTATAGACGTGTATTGTTAAAAGTATATACAAATATATGGACATTAGATTGTAATTTTTGAAGACATATATTCGGCCAACCCATTAATATGTCGTTCCTTAAAAATTGCCAAAATCCTGTAAAATAAATATTTTTATTAGAGTTTTAACGAATTATATTATAGTTATCTCTTTACTAAGATAGTCTAAGAACTTATGATTTTTGCGATTACTAAAGCTATATATATTAAAATTAGTTTTATCTCATTCCAAAAGGAGAAGAAAAACTATGAAAATATTTTTATTCTATGTAAATTACTTACATGAATATATAAAATGCATACACATTTTATATGTAGAAACATATTCAAGCACAAGATACTACAAACAATAACAAAGATAATATTCCAAAATATTTGTTTGGAAAATAAAGAATATTTTAATTACAATTAATTAAAATACTATATTAATATTTGAATTATCAACCTGTTTACCCATTTTAGAAAGAAGTAATATATAATTTTACTCATTAGAAAACCTAAGTATAGGTTTATTAAAAAATTATTATAGGCTTATACAATTCGCTAAGATTTAAAACCTAACCAAATTATAATTTTAAACTAGAGTATAAATATAACTTTACTAAGAAACCAACTAAAAAGGATTAGTTCACAAATCACTTTGCATTTCTGATCTAAGATATTTGTAAGAGGCACTAAGATAAAAAACAAATCATTCCGCACTCTTATCTCCCCAAATCAATCGTAAGAACAAATATTTCTTTTATAAGGGTGTGTGAAATTATGACAACATTTGATAAAAAATAAAACAATATTTCTCGAAAAAAATTAATTTTAATGGGTATTTACTCTTCCAACAAAACACAAAAAGCAACGGAGTCCATACGGTATAGTGTGCCAGACTCGCGCTGCACTTGGTAACTGTCAAAGGGAATGCCAGGGTTAGAATTGTAACTGGGTTTTTGATAGGTGACTATCTCTTTATGGTTCCCATTATTTCTTCATGTCATTACGGGAGTATTTTCTATAATTATTGCCATACTCTTCATCTTTAGTTCATTTAAATATTTAAAAATACTCTAGTCTTGACGGGCATGAAAAGCCGTGTGGATTTTAAACCCAAAACTAATAATTTGCTCTAAAAAAGTTACTTACAATATTATTTACTACTTAATTTCCTACTATATTGCTCAGGTCCATTCTAACGTTATTCTCCGTCTGCTTCTAGTCTTCCCAATATTATATTCCCACTGGGTTTGCCAGTCAATACCCTGAACACAGCTATATATTCTTCCATTCGCACTGCACCGTAATCTGATAGATTTAATTATGTTAACAATTCTTTTGGTAAGAGGAGGGTATATAATTAATATTTTTGTAGCCTCTTCTCTTCCAAGTATCTTAACCCATTTTAAATTAAAATATCTTCCTAAGCCTCTTGTTTTTGAATAGCCTAGTTTTATTTATTCTCATCATGTAAGGTAATATACCATATATAATAATAATAGATCATAATTATAGAACAACCAGTAGAACTATTTTTTGTATATTCCTAGTTTAACATTCCTTGACAGCAGGTGATATGTAAACAAATGACCAAGTGATAGCATGCATTTCCCGAATTATTATTATTCTTATTTTAGCTTTAATTTTTTTTAGTTAATTAAAATTATTCCTAAATATCAAAACTTATTAACTGATATCAAATAATATGTGGCTCGCAATAATATCTAGATTATCGTTCTAATATTGTGCTCTCGCTGTTATCAGTCTACTTATTTGATGTGAAAAATAAATAATATTATTTCAATCTCCTCATACATAATCACAAAAATGTATTAACAGATTTCACTAAAAACACTTGTATATGTATCTTATAATAATAATTGCGTTTTTAAGAAATATTGACTATTTTTATTTACTTAAAGAGTTTTCTAAATTGTATTCTAACATATGTGGTATTACAAAAGATTATTCGTTTTAATATAATAAAGACGAAATAGAAAGCACTTGAATACGAACTATACAATCACCTTTAATAGTACTTAGGCCAAGACGAACGTCTTATCTAGTTTGTTTTTCCTGTGATGGTGACGTAGGTATTCAAATTCCGATAGGAAATCCTATAAAATGATTTTCTACTTTTTGTCCATTTTGATTGTTACAGTACTTTCTCCCACATAAGTGTCAACAAATATAGATAATACGGACAGGTAGTAAGACTCAGTGCAGTGAAAAGAACACTAAAATTATGATAAATCTTTGTATGGTGTTAATTTCTTATCTAGTTAGTCATTGTGTTCTCGTTCAAGAGTTTCATGTTTTAAAATGTTTAGCTAAGTTTTTCATAAACCGGATGAAGTGCAGCTATGTGTGGAAGTGTAGGGGGTTGGGGAGTAGAACTTTACTTAGTATTTATTTGGTAGATTTTAGTGAATCCCTTTACCATCTTATTCAATAAAACTTTTCTGAAGGTGGTTAGATTTTAAATCTCAACTTGCGAACATAGACGTGGGGGGAGCAATGGTTGAATAATAATACCTTTTACATTAAGGCATCAAGGACGAGAATGTGTGGAGAGGGGTGAGAGTGGTAGGGGTTCAGTGGGGCGTGTTGCTAACCATACTAAACTTCCCTGTACAGGAAATAATAATGTAAATTGGGTAATTCGGTTTTGTATATGGGAGCCTCTGCCACGGAAGTCCAGAGATTAAATAAACAGAAGTAATCCTTCCTGGCTGGATAACGTACCTCAACATCACTGTTATTTTACACAATACAATGGTCAGCAACCTACGGCCAACGACTGATTTTATTTGGCCTGTAAAAATTTTAACAAACAAACAAGTTCTTTTAAAAATGAAATAATAATAATTACTACCCATACGAGAGATTAAAGTTGAAATATTTGATAAATATATCTTATTTCAAACTGGTGACTAACTTTTTTTTCAATTTTCTCATATCAAGAGACAGTATTGTGATCATGAAAATAATCTATATTGAGCTTATGACAAATGTTTACGTCTTATGTGAACAGGAAACCATAAAATTGGATTAAACAATCATGTGTCCTTATATCTCTCTGTCTGTCTGTCTGTCTTTGTCCCTGGCCACGGATCAAAAATGGTTGGATGGATTTTATTCAAATTTGAAATGTAAATATTATATAACTATATCACAAAATGTTTTTTCTATTTTTACCCTAGTCTTTCAATTAATTGTAGTTTATAGATGAGATTTTTATCGAATTCAAAATATATCAATAATGGCCTTAACGATTTTGATAAAAATGCATTTCAAAGATTTTCTGTACGTGACAAATAACCCAATATAATTTATTTTCGGACAAAAATCCGTCGAAGGATAGTTTACTGATGAATATAGTTCATAAAATTAAAAATAATTTTATAAACGGTTACAACGATTTGGTTACAAATGCGTATCTTGTTAGAGATTAACATAACAAGTAATATTGTATTCTTGTTTTCGGGGTGAAAACCCATTTATAGGTGGTTTCAAAAACCTGAAATATTTTACAAACTTATTAAACGATTTAGTTTCCAAATAAGTATTTGGTAGGGTTTGAAATAAGGAATAGTATTATACACTTATTTTTGGGGTGAGGACTCATTGATGGGTAGTTAATGGGTATTTCAAAAACTTAAGCTCTTTTTACAGATTTGGTTCAAAACTGGTATCTAAGGACATGACGGTCAACAGTGTATATTTGTTTTTGGGCTATTTTACTGATAACTGGTTTTTAAAAAACTGAATATATTTTTAAAAAGGACCTAACGATTTTTTCAATACTAATAACTTGTGACTGTTTGACATGACTAGGCCTAATAAGCACGTATTATTTGTTTTGGGTAAATATTCGATAAATGGTATTATAGGCCTTCTGAATAAATGATTTTTGGAAAATTCGTACTGTTTAAAAATTTGCTTTAATGATTTAGCTTAAAGTGTACATATTGGCAGTGTTTGAAATGAACATGACTAATAAAGCTTTACACTTATTTTTGTGGCGAAAATTTGTTTAGGTGTAGTTTACAATGACTGTTAATTTTTTTATTTAAATATTTAAAAATGACCTTAGAATATTTTTTTTCAAAATTGCTGTTCTAGACCATTTTAAATATCAATAATGATGAATATTTATTTACTTAAAATACATTTATTCATGGGTAGTTTATTTACAAGGAATGATATAAAAATGGAATGTTACGAAAATTGACCTTGAAGTTTGTATTCAAAATGGAAATGTGCTACTAATATTTCATGATGAATAAGTATACGTAACTATTATTAAAGATAAATAATTTTATAGTAGTTGTAAATAATCTCTGTTTGAAAATTTTAATTTTCTTGGATATGTTAAAGCCATTTAGTTTAATATGATTAACAATAAGATGTGTTTATTTTTATGAGAATAACTTATTTATGGGTATTTTACTAAATACCTCTAATCAAAAATTTCCCTCAAATTAATAATACGTAATCTATTATGATAAAGTTTATGAGATAGTTTCATATACTTTTTTATAAATTAAATTTATTAGAAATGTTGATCTAAATATTTGTTTAAAAATTGGTGGCAGATTTATAGAAATAGTTTTTTCTTTTATAAAATCATTTAATAGCTTGATAAAAGATTTTTGATTTTTTACTTTAGCACCGACTCTTAATACCTATTCAGGTATTTACTAATTAAATTAATGGGGATTAGAAAGATTTAGTTGAGACGAAGTGCACCAACATTTGCGTGGAAGAAGAATGAAAACCATTTGGGAATTCCACCCTCAGAGGGCCGACCCGGGTTTGAATTCCGATCACCCCATCTTTGGCAGTCTAGTCTAACACGAGAGTATCACGTTAAACCACGCGGCCACCGAAGCAGACGAAACATTTGTTATTAGTTTTAAATTAGCAAAACAGTTTTTGGTCAAATTTGATATCTGATAACTATTTTATATGATAAATGATAGTACACGTCTATTTTTATAAAATAAAAATAATTAAAGATATATTACTTTGTTAAATTCTAGAAAATTGTAATTTTTTAGAAAATTTACCCAAAATATTGAGTTCAAATAAGTTTCTGGTAATTTTATTTCAATATAAATTAGATATATTTCAATTTGTAAAATAAATAGTTTATAAACCGTTTGTTCAAACTTAAATCTTAAATGTAAACATTGGAGCTTAGCTGTAACGTTGGCGTTAAAGATTTCGTGCGGTAAACTGATTTAATCCCAGACTCAATTCTTTATACGTCTTACGTTTGCTTGGACATAGCGTGACAATTTGACTTCTAAAACCGATAAAAGCTTCCTTCAAACTTCGTGTTACAAAACAAATGGCGGAAATCTTTGCTTGCTTAGTCTCGAAACATTCGACTCTCGATTGAGAGTGAGGGAAGTTTTTTTTGATAAAACAAAATAACAAAACCGTACTGAAATAGAAGTTCTAGACTTCAAACATTGAATGAAAGGTTTTGTTTGCGTGTTTAGTTTGTAAAGTTCTCCACCGTCTGATTTACTAAAGGAATAATGCGAAGTGCTTTGGTGTGTGACTAATTGTTTGATGAAGGTTCACGAGAATAGTTTAGTTCTACGTGACCATTATAGATATATATTAAGTAGCTCTTATAATTGATAAAAAAAAATAGTTTTGAACTGAACGTTTTCTTGATTTTGGATCAATGGATCGACAGGTCACACAGGCATCGCTTGTCAAACTCTATCTAAGCTGTCAAACTTGCAACAGATTGGATTACTAATACAAGTGATTATATCTTATATCTCCTTCCCCTTTATATAACTGGTTAGTAATATTGATCTTACATATTATTATACAACCGTATATAATTTCTCATATTCTTTAAAATTTGAGAAAACATGTTCAAAAGTGTTATATAAATAAACCATCCTTAAGTTGAGGTTGTAGGATACTCAGTTTAGGTCAATGTTTTTACAGTTTTGTAAAACAAGCATTTTTGGTCACAATAAATAAAAATATTTTTCAGTAGAAATATAGAGAATAATTTACTTCACAAGGTGATATCAACAATTTGTTGAATATTTGTCATGAACATAGAAGATTGGAGGAAAACATTTAATGTTGATAAAATGTTGTCATTAAATTCTAGGACATCCTTGACAAATATTTAAGAACTGTTGAGCTCACTGCTTAGAGAAAATTAAACACTATAATTCTAAAGGAAAATAAATTGATTTCTTTGACCAAAAGAATGTTATAAGATCGAAAACTACAAAAATAACGAAGGGTCGAGGGTAAGAAAGATGAATGTCCAAAATATGTTATTTAAAGAAGACCTAATTTTAAACTTTAAAACGTTGTATCGTTATTAATATAGCTTTGATATTTCGAATTTTTGGGCATATTATAGGATAACTATAATCTTACCACAATTTTTTGGATAAATATGCTAACTAAAATTTTAAAATTATGGAAATTTTAGCTTTTGACTTCAAACGTCTAATATTAGAGTACAATATAAATTAATGTCCATAATAATAAATTAATAATTAATACCAATTTGAAATACAATTTTAGGTTCCTTACGATTTTCAACATTATTAACCAAACTTATCGCCATAGTTTTAGATCAACGATTAGATTAAAAAAATCTATATTTATTTTAATTTTATTCATAAAAATTAATATTTTAAATATTAATAAGATAATATTTTTCTAACTTTTAGCTCACTCGTCATCATCATCATCTAAAGTTTGACCACTCCACGGAAGATTATTAAAACAGGCTTGACCAAAGCAGGTACAAAACCTTAGAGAACCTGCAAATCCTTGTATTCCTCTTTAGATATTGGAAGCGTCCTTGTATGATACGCAGGATGATCAAACACTCCTATAATCATATTCGATTTATCCTTCTCTTCTGTTTAGGCAGGGTCACTACGATGAGCTCCAGCGCCAATGTAGGTTTCACGGTGATAAACCAAATGAGGATGATCCTTCATCACTCTCTGTTATTTTATTGGTCTTGTTTAAAAATGGCATTTTGGTTTAAAAAGAATCCCTTGAAATGATCACTCCATTTCCTGAAAATTATGCCTTTCTTGCATTATTCGACCACAAGGGATTTGGTTTTTGTCTTGCAAACGGATGCTGTTGGCCCATTTCCTGGGTAATTCAATTTTGTTTTTTAGGTTAGAAATGCCATGTTTCTATCACATTCCGTGTAAGAATGTCTTCAAATTGGAAATTTAATATTAACACTATCAAATCTCTGTCTTACATGGAAAATTTTAAAAGAAAAATCATATAATTATATAGTTTTTATTTTGTCCACAACATGGGTTACAGAAAACTAACAGTTCTTTCACATCTGGTAACTAACGCAATATAAAAAATTAGAGATCTAGCATTGAAACAACATCGTCTGCCCCTTTTTGGCGATTGTTTCATCATAAACGTATAGCAATGAATCAGAAGTAGAAAGTACACACACACACATAATATATAATAACGTATAAAGTAAAAAAGTTGACGTTTGTAATAAACGTCATTCGTTGAGATGTTAGGCAATTTTAAGTTTTTTTTGAAAGTCCACACCAATTGCTTCATATGTGGGCATCTTCTGACTCTTTAATTTAGATGAGCCTTTTCTCGTGTAGAAAGTATCTACTTTGCACTTCTGTAGCTCATTTAATACTTTCAAGAGAGAAATTTCATTTGAAATTTTATTTATTTCATTTATGTCATTGCAGTGACAAAGATTTATTTCTAAGCTCTTGAGTGTGACAACAAATTCATCACATGAACTTAGTGTGTCTGTACGTGGGTAGCTGAAAGAAATATTATGCTTTGTAACAAATATTTTTCTGTAAGTTTCGTAAGACACAGTATGTTGAGGATACAGTTCTTGATACATTTCATGGAGATTTTTACAATTTAGCTCTTCAGGTAGGTAGTCTTTTGTTCTAGTGTAGGCTGTATAGTGACATTCGTACCAATAAGCTTTGAATGTGGCTGTGAATGTTGTTCACAGTTTCATCAAATATTTTTTATGTATATTGGAATATTTTCCTCGCTGATCTTTCTTAATCACCCTTGATGTTGTCAAGGAGGATTGAAGAGTTTGAAGACGTCTGGTATTTAATCAATGCAAAGTTAGAAAGGTTTTGTAACAAACAGGGACTTCTTTAACAATGCCATCTCTCAAGAACTGAATCCTGTATGAGTAAGAATAGTTGTGATATCCAGCATTGTCTACATGTTTTCTTGGACTTTTTCTAACAAAAGAAGAGATTATAGTGAAATCCCATAAATAAACATTTTGCTGATAGTAGTGCCATAGCTTATTAAACCCAGTGAAAATTTTCAATCTGTCTGGGGGCTGGATAGATTCAAAACGTTTCAATCTCGAGCAGTGACAGTTTGTGCTTGTTTCATGAGTAGACTGAAGCAGATGTTTTGTTGCATCCCTCAAACGACCGAGTTTTTGTTTCTTTTTAGGTCTACTGCGCACATCTTTAAATTCCTCCACCTCACTCATAATTTCACACAATGTATAAAAAATATATTAAAACACTTAGGGTTTTTAATCATTAAAACACTCACACTTATTAATAAATAAAAAGTCATAAACACAGAATAACACAATCTATTGAGGCAACTAAGAAAGGAAACCGGTGCTCTCCTGTATTAGTTAAGCCAACAGAAGGTAATATCCCGCTTTTAAAATAATTAATTTACTGAGCGACATGTGTAACTCTCATATTTATTAACCCAACACAGTGGTCATTCATCTTTCTTTCTCTGTATATTGAGTCCTTCCAACCAAATAGCTCGGAGCTCTCATTGTTTATGGTCCGGATACATAGCCCATGTTTTAGTACTCCTGACTATCTAACAGAATGTGTTATCTCAATTTCGAATATTCTGATACATTCAACTTTCTTGCCCTGTACCCTTCACATCCTTTAGCTCACGTTTCTTACCCTCCAAAATTTGAGAAGGAATCTTTTTTCTGTACGTTTAAATAGTTATGAACAGAGAGTTAATTTATTTCCCTTTACTGCTGGAGGTCAACAAGATGACGAAACAATTCTCTTTGGCCTAACCGATAGGAGAAGAAACAAAGAAGCATCAAGAACTCTCTTCACAGATTGGATTTATCACGTTCTCGTTGGTGCAAATTTCAAAATGTTGAAGAAGGTTGGAACCTAATTACTGGTAGATAGCAGTCCAACAGAGATGTTAAGTAGGGTAGGGCTGACTCAAACGAAGCACCTTTGTTAGTAATCCAACAAGATTTGGGTCATATTTGTAAAGGCTCTTTGGCAATAAATTGTGTGAGAACTATGTTTAAAATATAACACCAAAATTATTTTGTAGTTTAATTGGAGTAAAGCTTATATTAAAACTATAATCTAGTTAGTCAGTGTTTTGTTAAGAAAATCATCTTTAATTTTTGGATCTAAACGCTTCAAAGTATGATTTGCTATGTATTAATACCAATGAACCCACAACACAATGAAAGTGTAATCAATTAATATTATAATATGCCATAAATATTTTAACGGCTAGAAATAATATATAAAAAGATTATCTTAACAATTAATTGAATTTCTCTGCAAAATAAACCTGTTTTTTGTTGTTGTGTAACAAAATCCCCAAATACCCATTACAGACCAAGTCAAGAAATTACGATTCCAAGAATTCTCAAAATTTCAAAAATCTCTCATCAGTAGCCCATTTAATCAACCAGATAGCGCGTAGCTTAGATATAGCTCAAACCAAACGTCGCGTCGTGGTCCGGATTCATATAGCATTCCTCACAAAGCACTATAAATTAGTCCAAAGAGATAATACACACATAGACCTCCACTATGATACATTGGGTGCTAATTATCATAGCTCGACTAATATAATTGTATTCAGGGTGTCCAAAATTTAAACAACATTAGTACCTCACTCTTAAAATGTAACATATTGCATTAATATAAGATTAGGAAAAATATATATTTTTAGTACCTGAGGTTAATTTATTCATTCATTTATTTATTATTGTATTTATGTAAGCAATTGTCTTATTTATTTTAATATTTCCAGTAAATATATGCTGATACATATGAGCAAGAATTGTTGGATTGATACACCAATGTTTATTAACTGAGATTTTTACGTCTAAGTGTAGTTTTAAATTAATTAAGTTTTTTCTTACTGGAGCACGAATAGACTGTAATTTGTTTTGTTCAAATTAGATTTTATCTTATTAAGAGCTAGTCATAAAAAAGTTTATAAAATCATTTTAACCTTTGAATACATTAAATAGTTTAGAATGTTAATAAAATTTACTAAAAGAGAATGATCAATAAAGGGGTCCTTGCTTCACATGTCTAGAATAAATAGTTTTTTTTATAAATGTATGAGAAACATAGACACAAATATGAACAAAATAGGCTGTCACTAATAGAATGGAAAATTATTTAAGCTTAGCCTATATATTCATTGCGATCCAATAAAAATTAATTTCATGTTTGTATGCAAATCAAAAATTAATGTCAAATTATATTTCGTGATCTAATGAAATGCAAGACAGTAATTATTTTATAGGTTGTGGATCTTCTTAAGTCTTTGAAGTTACAATATCCACACTCAAAAATTCAAAGCAAACTATCAAATACATTTATAATGACTTGTTGAATTAATAATGATTGATTCACATCCATACTTGTAATTTATATAATATTAAAAAATACTACTACTTGTGCATCAAAAGATACGTACAATAATAGTAATCGTTGCATGTCTTGGACTATTGAAAGGGTAAGCATAACTTGTTAAAACCGTGACTGCGATGTTCTATCCCTATTGTTCCAAATTGACCAATAATACATAATAAATGCTCTATGCACCTTACTCGGGGATGTATTTCCTTTGATACACGGCCAGTGAGGGTTCTAATGGACGTTGAGATAAATTCCAAAGAGAGTTTCAAATGATTCTACCCACACTGAAAACACTCCCTAGCAACCATTGATAATCTAAATAAAGTTATAGATAATGAAATATCATTATAATATAAATAATAATATAATATGTGATGACACAATAGCATCACATTATATAATTGAATCTAATAGTTAAAATTACTAAACGCCATTATTTATTTCAACTAAAATAATAATAAAAAATACTATAGTTTTCAGTTACTATTTTCAACATTACAGTCTTACTTCGCTTTCCAGGCTGTAGCATTTATACTAACGTGTGGTCATGAGAACATATAGTTTCATTTATGAAATTTGATCACATTATATTTACGAAAATCTTTTATATAGCTTGCATTACTAAATATCAAATATCGCTAGACAGGACATTGCTATAAATATGCTATTGTTTATTTCCTCAAGATACATATTGTATTTATATTTTTCTCACAGTAAACAGAAAGTATTAAACATATAATTTATCAGTATTTAAACAATTTTGAAAATTCATATACATGTGTTTAAATAAAATACATGAAAAGAGGATACACTGAAAACAAAATAAACTTGATAAATAAATGTTTATATTTTTACTTTAATAGATTAGGTTTTGGATATATATATATAGTTTCACTTTTGGAAAATATAAAAAAAGCCATATAAAAGCATATATTCATATGATAAGCAATATATAGATTACAAACTACCAGTTTAAAAACAAATATAATATAAATGTATATATACTTGTTAAATAAATTTAAATAACATATTTTGAATCTGTTTATGTTATTGGCCCAAATTGAAACTTTGTATGTTTTCTTATAGCATAAGTATATTTATGTTTAGCACTATATGCCTATTAATTTACATGTTATGGTTTAAATAAAGCACGAACAAATTCTTACTAAATTCACATTTTATATGGGGGTAAAATACTTTTAAACATTGTATTTTTTACTCTAGCAGAAGTTGTAATAACTTTTAATGATAAGTTATTCCCATCGGAATATCTTTGCTACGAATTGTTCTTGAGGATTTATTTGAGTACTTAAACAGCGATTCGACAAAGACTACATTCTCTGGTTGTTAACAAAAAACATTTATCCAAGAAATTCAAATAAAAGTTACGTTTAAATGACATTACAGAGCAGCACCATTGACAACTTAAATACGGTAATACTAGTCATTACAACTTGGCTACATGACTATAGATAAAATAGGCGTACAAAAAAAGTTTATTAAAACTATCTTTAAATGAGAAATTTTAAATGGAGGGATTTTAGAACTTAATAATACCTATTTGACATTTTTGACAAAGTTTTATGTCATTGTTATAATGAAATTAACATTTTTTTTACAATCAACATTGCTGCTTTTTTATAAAAAATCATATATTCATTTTTTAAGGTTCTTCCTCTAATTTCACGTATGATGCCCAAATTATTATATTTTATCTGGCATATATTAGGACTCATATAATTATTGATTCTCTTTAAGGCTACCGCATATGTATTTATACATTTTAAGACATCCCTTCTAAATCATTTCTTTATTTACAAATGTTTTTTGGGCATCACATTTTAGTACCATTTGGACTATCTGCAAATATACACTTATAATTGAAGTAAGAGGCTGTTAGAATCTATAATGAATGTAATCATATGGGTGTGTGTAGGAAGAGTGGAAAACTGTTTAGGAAAATTCACCCTTAATACACCCGACTTGTATTCGAGCTCTGATATTCCAGTCACTAGCAATTCTGTCCAACACTAGAGTAACGCATTGTACCATGTGACCACCAATGCTAGCTTTTTTATATTTCACTCAAAAATTTTCCAGATAATTCTTGTTATGTCCCAGAAAATAAATAGTTTTTATAATTGGTTGTTTTATATTTTACACGTGGTTCTAGTTTATGCATATATAGTAAATATTAATATATAAAATTAGTTTTGACTCTCATTCAATGCTATAGAGAAAGGTGTTAGTGGATTTCATTAAAACAAATAAAACTAAATAAATGTCTTACTAAGTAAATTCTTTAAAATCTTGAAGAATTAATATTTTGAATAAAACCCCTAAAAGTGAAAAACCTTTACTAGATTAATTTTTTTAGTCTTAGTCTGAAATCTAAGCTTATATAATATCGGGTCATAGCAAAAGAAAGTTTTTTTTTGCTCTTATATAGTGACTCGCTTTGCCCCCCAGTGGGTTTTCTTTGCAAGTGGATGTAAATTAATGTAATTCCAGCGTTGTTTTTAATGTAACAACTTAAAGTTACCGGTATTGTATTGAATTTTTCATACATCATTTTAGTTTCTCCATATTTATAGGGCAGCTAGAATCATCAAATTTGGCACACTTATGGCAATTGGATGGGTAAATATGCCTGCTAAAATTTATGATTCTAGCTGTCACATAAGTTTATCAGAAAATTAAAAAAATTGGGAAAATAAGCAAAATTTACCTAAAATCAAAAATTCCAGCTCTATCTAAGGTATAAACAATGAAGATATGCCAAAAAGTAATATGACCAAACTTGTGGATCTTGCCAAATCCGTGGCTGTTGATGCAGTCCTTTTTTTTATAGGTCTTACCATTTAGCCACAAGAGACCTCCAAAGACAGGCCCGCACCGACTTTAAGGCTGCTCCACCATTTGTAATTTTTTTCGGTGGTTAAAAATTACAATTTTTAAATTTTGGAATTTTCCCGTTGGTAACAGCTGTAAGTTTTGCCAAATTTCAAGTGTTTAGTTTATCTGGAAGTGGGTACACATTAATGTCAGTGAGTGAGTGAGTCAGCCATGTGGCTTTATAGTATTATAATATAGTAAATTAATTATAAGGGTACTGGGAGCTAAGTCTTTTATAGTGGTAGTTTTATTCCGTGTAGTGATACAAATTGTGCCAACAAAATACCTTAAGTAAATATTGTGCTGCTGTCTTAATTAGATTGCCCAATTTTCTGAAGAAATGTAAAGCAATTTTTAGTCAAATAAAAATTTAAATCACCGAGGACGTTAAACATCTATACCGAAAAAGATTATAAAATATACAGGGATGTGCAAAGACTTGAAAATTAAAGTTATAATCAAGTTTTTAATAGCTGCTCAAACACGACTAGAAGATCTTTACAAAACTCGATAAATTTGAGTACTCAGAAATTTCGATCATTTTCCTCTAAAATTCATAATTTATTCAATTTTAATATATAATTTAATAGTAAATAGTCCCTTAATATTGACTTTCTTCTTATCTGTAAAAATTTTACATATTGCATCTAATTTATTTAAAAATTCGAGTTTATGTGATTATAAATATCTCACGAAAAAAGTAATTAAAAATGTGTTTGTAGTTATTTATGGTTTATTCGTGGATTTACTAAGTTATATAAATTAAAACGTAAATTTATATGGTAAAATATATCTTATTACTCTTTAAACTAACAAAAAACTTGTTTCCATCCAATCTCGATTCAAATTCAACTCGAAGTGAAAAATGCTTACTTGCACAAACCTAAAAATATATATATATATAAAAAAATTAAATGTGTTATTGAAATATGTTAGAGATATGTGTTAAGGTACCACAGCCTTACACAACTATACAACTACATTTTTATTTAAAAGAGATTGTTTGGAAAGTTAATTCATATATTACTATATATAATTAAATAAGACTGACTCCAACTGTCCGGTCGGTAAAACCAGAGACCTCTTGAAGATAAACAACTAATGGTGTCATATTGCGACTTCATCGCCCTCTTTTTTCCTTGACATAAAGCTGGTCGTGTGTTGCGTGAAACCCAATGCCACGGGGGAGAAAAGTTATGTGCCTGCAATCACCCCCCTCCCTTTCCTAACCACTCCTACTTGTGGGTGAAGAAAACTACGAGGTCGGTCTCTTAACTTTCTGTGGTCTCTTCTACAAAAGATCAAGCTACACGAAAGGATCAGTTTACACGTAATAAAAGCTTTTCGAGCGGAGATATTCTCTTCAATACATTAATTGCATCTTAATTTAAAAACTTTATACCAGCGATGATCTAGGCCTATACAATATTGTTTTTAAATCTATTGTTAGTAAAAGTTGTTTGTTTTTATAAAACATATGGGGTGGTTTTAAATATTAAATACATTATGAAATTATGACCTTTATCTAGTGGTTTAATTATTTATTAATTTAGTTCCTTTTTAAAAACTAATATAAACATATTAATGTTATTTATAGATTAATTGAGAGAATGTGTGTCTGCATTAGGATTCATAGTGTCTGGGAAAACCACACTGATAGATCACTTATACAAAATGTACTTCTGGCAGGGATTATGGTCCAATGGATCTATCCATGATATTTGGTGTGAAGTTTTAGCTATGATCTATTCAAACTAGTTATTTCATTTTGTAAAGTTGCTATCATAGAGTTTAATATCTTGCAATATGTGTTGAAACTTTTATTTCTATTAGTATGCTTTAAAGCGCAAGATTACTAGCTTATGCTGTGACTATTGTGAGTAGTGTCGTAATTTTTATGTTTAGGAAGACATATAAGCTGTTTTAAATAATACAAATATAAAAAATACTTTGCCTTGTTTTATTACGTTTTTGTTATGTTTTTGTAAGTAAAAGTTTGTTATGAGATTTTAAGATGGATAAAAGTACAGTAACTAGCATCTGTATTAGTAGATTACTATGTATATTCTTTATCCCATAAATTAAAATTAAGGCACGTAGCTTATTAAGTCCAAACCATTTTATAAATTGGTTTTCTTTTAGTTTGAAAGCCTCTTTACGTTCGAGAAATATACTTTCAAAATTTTCAATTTCTTTAATCACTGAATAACAACTCATCCAAAACTTTATCATTATAACTTCTGTATAACAAATAAGTTTAAGCTATTTGTTTGGATATTTACAACTATTATAAAACTTTGCAAGATGTATTAAAATGGAAAAATAAGTCTTCCATGAAGTCTTGTTCAGAGTAAATATACTAAAGTGCATTAAGAGACCGACCCATCTATTTGTGAAATATTTTAACAACATTTCCAAGATATATCTTTTGTTCTTTTCCGTCAACTGTGGCAAGGTGCCTTGTGAGTCTTTTACCACGGGAAAATTCATTTCCAGGCAAAGTTTGATTGATTTATTGCAACCATTGAAATTTGACACAAAATTATTAAGTATCTACCTTATTTGGTACATTATCTAGTTGAGTGGCTTGATGAGAAGACACAATTATAATTATCCTAGTTTTATTTAAACTAATCACCTATTAACACATTCTCAGGCTATTTAAATATTACACCAGTAGGAAAGGGATGTAGAATTTGAGATTAATTGTACGCGTGGAGGAAGATTGGGAAACCACTTAGTAGAAATTATAATTTAAGAGATTGCAGGTCAGCCTAAATTTAAATCCTAGATTTTTCGATTAAAAGATTTCGATGCAAAAATATCTCCTGAATCCATGGCTTTTGGTTTTCTGAATATATATTAAAAATTATAAATCCTTCAAACTCGAAATGTTAACAGGTACGCACCTTTTTATTGTTTATACTTTGGGTCATAAATGTGTTTATCAGAATCTTCTTTTAACAGATGTAACAGTCGATGGAAGGGAGTCCCTGGAACAGTCTAATTGTTAATAAAGTGTTTTGCATTAATTTGTGTGCGCAGTTTAGCTATTCGTGTTATTTTTAATGAAATGTGAATGTAAAGTGTAGAAGTATCAGATAAAACAGTAACAACCAGAGAAACAACTACACTACTCTTTCTACTAAATGAAATTCCTAATGCGATAAACCAATATACTGATAGCTCTCAACGAACAAAATCATCCATATTAATCACTAGAGCAATAATTTAATATGATTTAAAGAATGTTCTAAGGAACGACTAGTCTTCAAAAATAAAACCAGCATTTGCCGAAAGGATATTTTCATTAACAGGTAAATTTTCCTAAACTTCATCCACTCTTATCTGATAAATAAATATATGCTCTATTTTTTCGGAAAGGTAATCATCTGCAAAAATATAATATATATATGAAATAATATTTATGAAATACAAACAAAAATGATTATTTGTTATCGTCTTTCTTTAAAAAAAATTTGAAATATTGTTTTTCTATTTCTCAAATAATAAGTTATACATGACGTTAGAGTGTGTAGTTCCAATTTAAAATATATTTAACTCAAATATTGCTCTACTCTACTGTACATATATAGATTAAGCAATATTAAACATGACGACTGAATTTTCAATAACAATTTAAACCGATATATTTTTGGGGGAATATGGCCCCTTCATGCCTTAATTATATTTTATTTTCCTTTGCTAAGGAAAGTAAGGAATTTTTACTACGACGAATTGAAGTGAATATTTAAAAATCAATATTTTAGCTTCGCCTTTTCTTGAGATTTTTAAAAATCAATTATAAAATAGAAAACTGTAAGACCATGCCTTAGTTCTAAGAAATTATACCCTAAAAACTGTGGTCTTCTAAAAGGCCAGTTTCCTCAAACTCTATTATAAGCTATCCTGAATACATGTAGCCGGTATTGGAGCCCCAACCTCCCCAAAATCTGTAAATCAGACCAGAACCAACTGAAGCCTTAGTTAGTTTACCTCCCAGAGCTGATGAATATCGTGTGAAAATATTGTTATAGGGGAGAGAATAAGGTATCTATAAGGGGCAGTACTGAATAGTGGTAAGTAGTAATCATAGCTCTTCTCAGAACACCCTTTTGGAATCCAAAATCACAGGGTAAGCGTGTAAGAATTGCCTCCAAGTTTGTGGCTAATGTACAAACCTTTCTACTTATTATTGGTCAGTATGACGTAGCCTACATACCAAATTAAGTAATTATGCCAACACACAATCTAAATGTAAATAAACCAGTATTGATAGGTATATGTAAAACCTGTTATTGAAACACTATCATTGTATAGTTGGAGACTCTTGTTCATCAATTGTAATTAAATAAGGGATGGAGGTAAAATTACTGATCTTAATCTCGTTATAGTCTTATGACCTAACAATTTAATATTGATTAGGTAATAAGTTATCACAGTATACTGAATTATATAGATATAAACTACAATCCGTTTCAATTTCACAATTTGAAAGAAATTTAAAATGCCTAAAAAAACATTGATTTATAATAAGAAAGAATTTTTTGTGCAATTGTGAAAAAGACTAATTAGTCTATTAAGTATATAACCCAAATGGTTAGTGGGATGTGGTGATAAAAATAATATATTAGTCTTTCAATTTATTTATGTGTATATGGATATGTCTATCTCTTTCCTCTACCACTCATTTATAGTGTACGTGCCATTTTATCGAAATCTATCAAATAGTTAAACCATAGGTGCCTGCCAAGATAGCCCCAGATTTGATTTACCTTGTATTTATATTTTGGATTAAAGCATGTATTAAATAAAAATATATATAATTTGAGTTTAGACGCAATGGTGGAAAATATTACTATGAAACACGCTCATATTGTCGTCTGACCGATTACAGACACATGTCAATATTTGTATTCTAGCCGAGTGTACTGAGAATCGTTTTTTACAAATTGTATTTCAAATTCGTAAACACAAATGTTCCTCTAAATTCTACCTTCTTAATAATTATACACTAGATAAATTAAAATACATATAGGTTGAATGGAGTGTAAGGAATATTTAGAAAGTAGGCCTACTATTTATAAGGTGTGAGTTATATATTTACATATCATATTTTCAATACAAATATTGAGATATTAAAGTTATATTTTTATTTATAATTAGATCAAATAAAATGTAAGAAGTTAAAATTATTGTAAATCAAGACCAAAATTAAATTATATGTTTCAAACCTTTTTGGTCACAAACGAAATCACTTTAATTGCTAATTCAAGAGTAAAAGAAAAAAAAAAGAATTGTTTTAATTCAATTTTTTAATTCATAAATTATCAAACAGTTTAGATTTTGTGAATGGGCTGAAAATGAATGGAATGAGCAAGTTTCATATGCTAAACTGGCCCATTCCATTTTGGTCTAGGTAGGTGTCGTCCTGTATTTAGTATAGACTCGCACTTTAGGCTCGCTAAGTCTGACTATGAAACTGGCCCAATGTTTAAATTATCGTATGATTTTTTAAGTAAGGATTGATTTGCCATACCTATAACTTTATATAAACACTAATTAAATTTGTATTAGGATGCTAGCTTAATTAATAATATTTTACTCACAATAAAGTGGGAAAATATTTAGGTAAAAAAAAAACACATCAGTACACTGGTCCATGATTAAAACCTCAACCCCCATGTCATTGAAAATTGTGAGGGCTACACCATAGACCACACGACCACCAATGCAGTTTAAGAATTGAAATACCTAGAATTTCTTACCTGTGCATGGTATATTTGA
The DNA here is from genome assembly GCA_033556935.1 of Timema podura. Lineage (NCBI taxonomy): Eukaryota > Metazoa > Arthropoda > Insecta > Phasmatodea > Timematidae > Timema > Timema podura. Next base: position 68,497,417 of record JAVRXN010000003.1, on the reverse strand, counting down.
TGTGTATTTTATGTTACCGTGAAAGAAAAATGTAATGTTTCTGAGAATGTCCATTAAAACAAATCACCAAGAGAGGTATATATATATATATATATATATATATATATATATATATATATATATATATATATATATAAAAATGAGAATAACAATACTATCGTTTCCTTTATTGATTGTAAACATGTGTCGTATCAGTTCCCTCTAACGTCCTCGTTATTATTACTCCATCACTCTCTATCATTCCTTTTTGACATTCTCGAGAACAAAACAATTCAACGTTATTTGGTTTTTGTTCTGTTCCTATGTGCTGGTGAAATAACAAGCCTCGAGGAGCGAGGATAATAAATAAAGCTTCCGTTGGAACACCGTCAAATGCTCCTTGGAAATGTTGTTATCAACGTTCAATTCATACGGTTGGACGAGTTGAACTCTCTTGTTTGTGTGTGTGTGTGTGTGTGTGTGCTTTGAGATAGGGTGCATTACTACTTGTTTAATATGTTTTCCAATTTCCTTTCAATACCTTTTTACTGTTGATGTTGATGTTGTGATTGGAGTAGTAGGACTAACATTTGAAATTGTTTCTTCTAATAAAGAGAAAGAAATAGCTAAGAAATTCAATATTTCAAGGTAGGTAAAAACAATTGCTACATTTATTTTTTTAATTTTTTAATGATATGAATTATGTCCTACTGCCTCTCAGTCTAACCGAATATTTACACCAAATGGGTAGAGATGAGGAATAGAGAAGTATTAGGAAATGTACCCACATTTTTCTGAGAGAGAGAAAGATCGAAATCATTTAAGTAAATTCACCTTAATCTACCAGATCGGGATAGGAACCCTTAGCTCCTCGTACCATGTAAAATAGATCAGACGAGATTTATGTAGTTCCATTCCTTTTTTTTTAGTCAAATTAAAATGGAAAATAATCTCAAATATATTAGTTAAAGCTTAGTTTGTGTTCAACTTGAAATACTTGGTTTAACTCAGGGGGAACTCCATGAATCAAAAGTTCTTTGCCACACTTATAAAATTATGCTACCTATACCAATATTGATATAGTACTATCCAGTTTACCTTATTACACCCTTTTCCTATCTTGAGCTAATTCTATCCAGTCTCCTCACTAAGCCTTATCCCTATATTGAGCTAGTTCTTTACAGTACTACTCACTAAACTCTAACCTTATTTTGAGCTATTTCTAACCAGTCCTCTTCACTAAACCTTATCTCTTTAAGGTATATTACAATCTATACAACCACTTAAGTCTAGTTCTTTCCAATGATTCATTATTATATTTAATCCAAAAGATAAAACTTAATGGTTCGTGTATATCAAAACAATGTCATATAAAAATATAATTGATATATATATATATATGAACCATAAAGTTCATATATATATATATATATATATATATGAACCATAAAGTTCATATATATATATATATATGAACTTTATACATATATATATATATGAACTTTATACATATATATATATATGAACCATAAAGTTCTTATTTCAAGAACACTGTGTTTAATTTAGGATTGGGCATCTTATTTATTAATTTAATGGTTCTGTGCAGACATCATGTGGTACTATATTTTGATGTCTATGTCAACTGACAGAATATCCATATCAATAATGTAGTCCCTCCTTCCCTTTTTCCAAATAAATAAAGAGGGAATCATAATAAAAACATTTTTTAATAAGAACGCCTTGGGGTAGACGGGTTTGATGTATTAAGTCACTCCAAAAGAACGAATATTCAAGCAGAAAGAAAGGTGGATAGTAAAAAATCTTCGAGTTATTCCATCCAATCATCGAGGTGATTATGTTTATATTGTTGTCTTAGATGATCCCCCCCCAAGATAAGGAAGGCTCGATGCCCAGATGCTTTGAGACACTCCCACTTCCCTCCAAAGCCTCCTTATTACCCACCCCTTAAAGCGGTCTGTTCCTCAATTCGGCTATCATCTCTTGAATGAGTTACCTGAAGAAGAAACAAGAACTCTACTAGACAAGGGCAGTATAAGGGAGGTGTGAAAATGATGGATCACTCTTCTGATCCCTTCTAAGCAGAAGTCATCTGATATACAGGTATTACTTCATTGCGTGCCATGATACGTCATTCATACCATCACACACCAATTATATAGTCTTAGTCGCTAGAAAAAAAATACCTTCATTCTTTGAGACTTTCTCATTATCCGTGAACTAACAACATTTACATACAAAAACATAAGAACTAATAAAGCAAAATTGATATGAAGTGTACCCATATATGCAAAAAAGGAAGATTGAAAAATTATTGTATGATTAAATACGAACACATAGCCTATATTTTAACCCTAAGCTCTCAATAACCAATGAACCAAACAAGACGAGTCCTGACGCCTTTTTGTGCATTCCTACTGATGCGGATGTAGAGGGCTATTCAAAGCCGATACAATATATAATTACGTATTATACATTGTAGTCAGAGAGCTAGAACAAATTTAATCACTCTATTTTCAGTTCTTAAGATGTGCCTTAGCTGATATTATTTTATAAAGTTAATGTCTTAATTTTAAGTATTCATAAATTAGGCCTCGTAATATGAAGCTATATTTTTATATATTTATCAATACCGTATATAAAAGCATCATAAATAGTATGAAACAATCGTTTACATTTCTATAATTTATAATAGTATGACCATATTTCAAAAATCAGTAGTCTTTAAAGTATCCTAACGCACAAGATTATAATGAACATACATTTCTATATAGAATTTAGATCACTCCCTAGACACCATTTTGAACAAAACGTATGAAGCCATTATTAAATATTTCTAATTTTAAATAGTCATTCTTTTTTAAAGTACCATAAAATCAAAGAATAGAATAGAAAGTCTGAAAGATCTCTTGAAGTGAGACCATTTAATATCCCAATATTGAAAATTCAAATGACCAAAGACATTAGATAGCTATAACGACAGATGTCATAATAGAGACAATAGATCTTTCATAATAGAATGTAAGGGGATACATCTAGGGGACATATGAACAAAGGTGACGATAGATTCTGATATGGACTAATGTAAATAGCATGGGATCAGTATAGCTGATATACAGTGACAGGCATAGGAATCAGATAGATTATATGGGGATAGTCAGAATAAGTATAGTTTGATATAGGAACAAGGACAGAACAGATAGTTCTGATAGTGATGGGACAGTAAGCAAATATTATCAGACAAACTGATTTTAGCTATCTATATGGGACATCAACATTGTGTGGGACTCTAGAGTGATATACATCATAATAGATAGCTGATATGGGGACAGTCAGATAGATAGCTGATATACAGTCAGACAGATAGATATCTATCGGGGAAGTCAAAGATATATAGTTGATATAGGGACAGACAGACAGATAGCTGATATGGGACGGAAATATTAAAACTTTTTTTTTAGGATTTGTGGGGGCTTTTCATATTTGAAGATATTTATCTTTTATTATTCTCGAAGTCCAAAGATTTAGTGATTTGAATATTTCAATTTGTGATAATTTAAGAGGTAATCAATTTTTGCAGCGAAAATATGTGTTTGTAATTTCTATAAGAATCTACCTATTGAAATTAATTTACAATAGTTACAATGTTACTAACACTGGTGGACACTCGAATAAATGGGTCTATTTCAATGAGAGGGAAATTGATTCTTGATGGTGGAATTAGTGTCCAATATTCTTGAATACTTGGTGAGTGTAACAAAGATAACCTCTACTAAACTTCTTCCCGATCTCAATTCACAAAAATTTTGATATATTTTCTCTGAGTTCAACAATTCACATCCTTAACCCATAAGTGTAAAATTAAAGAAAGACGGGTTTTAAAAAGAAGACATAAGGCAAACTACAAGAAATTTAAAGTAGAAGCCTGATTTTTTTTTAGGGAAGGGTTCCATCTATTACAAACTCTCCTACTTAATAATATTTTTGACCTAACAAACATAGTATATTACTCCTACGTGTACTTATTACTTATTTACTTGTCTCTCGATGCCAGGTCGCAATATCGACTTCAACTGTCTACAAAATGAAACTTTAACGTCAAGTTTTGAAAGGATCTCCCAAAGAAGTAGCCTCTGTTTTCCTGCAAAGTCTGTATGTCCTTAATATAGGACTAACCCTCTCGTCTCTTTTTTAATCTCTTTCCGGTCTTTCCTCTCCAAGGAAAACTTTGATCTGTATAAGATCAAACAAGAAAGTTTTTTTCAGAAAAAATACTTCAAATATTAGTAATCTCTAACAAATCAAGGTATTTTTTTATTTTTAATATAGTTAAATAGTCTTGTTTGTTTATATGGGACAAAGTTTGTGTTAAATACAAAAGTGGCTTAAGAATGCCACCTACTCGAAGGAGAATGCTCCAATAATGCGATATTTACTATTTATTGGCAGTTATGAAGATTCATAACTATTAAAATAAGCCAATTATATATTTTTCTAAATTTTTGTTAACTTGTTAAGTATGAATTTATTTATTTGATACCTTTATTTTATATATTTATTTATATTCAAAGTGAGGGCTGTTTTCCCATGAATTGACTTTTGAATTTAAAAGGGTGTATCTAGTAGAATTTTATAGCTCACCGATATATCAATTTATAATAAAACTTAGTTTATTTCTCTTACTGGCTACTACCTAGAAAGATGTCACAGTTCCTATAGTATTAATTTAAAAGTAGACTAATTAGGTATTTCTTTTAAACGTTTGAAAACGATCAAACTTTAAATTAAGGCATTTTAATAAATAAGAATATATTTTTTACTTGGAAATCTATTTTGGCTTAATATATATTTTTAAATAACAAATCGTTTCTCAACTAAAGCTGGATCTATGATCTTCTACAACTCTTTTAAATAACGTTGTATCTGACTCCTTATTGTGAAAGGGCATTGTTTTCCATTTAAATTCTATTATTTTAATTTTTATCATAAACATTATAATCCAAGTTTATATATTTAAAAATAAATATAATAAGATATCCATTTTTAGCTAAAATAAAAAAAATTTCTATCATACTCTATATTATTTCTTTCTACTTAAAAAATGAAAGTGTTTTATTTTCAAAACATAGCTTTGAGTCATTTCCTTTATTGAAATATAAATTGAATTTATAAATTAGCACACTTTGATGGACGCATAATCTAATGAGTTACGTTTTCAGTAGGCTAAACGGCTGATGTGAGTGAAATCAAGGTTTAATCTTGGTCGAGTGTTCTGATGATAGTTTGCCAAAATGGATTTCCACCCACCCTTCAAGCAAATGCGGTTAAAGTTCCTTTGATCATATTTTCAAAATCCTTATAACCATTATCGTGTTTGGTACATAAGCAGATAATCCAAAATGGTAGTGAGTCGCAGTGCTAAAAATAAAAATGATTAACCTCAACTATTATTTCTAGCAAGTAGGTCAACATGAACATTGCCGCTTGAGTTTTATATAAAATTATTGTTCTGATGGAAAATTAGCTCAAATAATTTTTGATATAGGTTGACCTTGGTAGTATTAGGGTAGAGTGTTCAAATCATGACCCCACGTCCATGGGTTCAAACCCAGCCGAGATTGACAGATTTTGGTTGAGCGGTAAAAAACTTCCTGAAAAACCGTTGGTCCTATGACGAATGTGGCATGTAAATGATCAATGGAATGTGATGGTACCTTTCTGGGAGAATGTGTAAGCTCTTTCCCGCTCAATCGTAAAAATCCATGGGAAGTGGGAAGATAGCCCCCACTCTACCTGAAATGAACATATCACAGCAAATTGAACAAAGTATAGCTGGAGTATTGAAACTTTGATGTGGCCCTACATTGCGAGTTAATGGAATTAAACATAGAATTGTGAAAAAAATCTGAACTGTCTTTACTCCTCCATTGTTTCAAAATGAAGAAATTTATTCAAGGATCTTTATAGTGAAACCAAACAATATACACTAAAAAACATGAGCAAAGATTGAGTTATACTTACGTTAAACACTTTTTGACTCCCAGATTTAAATTTTATGATTTTCTTTTTTAAACTAGGAACGGTCGAAGGGTGAGCGTAGCGCTCACTTTCGTTTTATTTCACTAACTATTTTAGTCAGAGATTAGCTATTGACATGTGCTACTTTCTAGCTGTCAATCAAGATGTTACAGGGGGGTTGACATTACTGATATAGGCTAACTCTGCCTTTAGTGCATGTTATGCTAATAAACATTTAAAACTTGCGTCTATAAAAGCGCAGAGCTCACTCTCAACCGTTCATGTGTTGAGTATTAGTTGATGAACCAAATGTTGTTGTTTTTTCTTAAATTTTTCCATCTATAACATTATGTATTGAGAATAAACTCTGGTCCATTGATTTATTTATTTTTTCTTTTAATTTCATTTAATAAAAATTATTTTATGCCACCATTTGAACATACGTTTTTATAGATATACTTTTTTTTTTATAATCGTGTAACATTTTAGATTTTTCATTTTTAATGTGTGTACTGTTTTTGTGTGTTTAAAATGAAGATATTTTATGGTATTTCAATTCAGTATTTATTCTTTATAATATTATGAGTGACTTTCAACGTTTAGGAACCTTATCTGAGACCCAAATTAACGAGAGACCACATGATTCCAAGACCTAGCGCAGCAAGGATTCAAAACGATCTGAAGATCCGGATAAATATCTTCATCTACCTGAGCCACATCTATAACCAGAACCTGTTTATAATCTAGAACGAGTAAATTATAATTTCTGTCCAAAGTAAAACAAAAACGCAAGACCATAGCTAGATGCGCAGCCTGCATTGTTCCTATCTGCAGGAAACACACGGTCACAATCTTCCGTCAGTTCTCTGGTCAAGGTCAAGTTAAAGATAAAGATGCAGACTGAATGAATGAGTGAAGAAAATCAATAAAATGCACTTAAACAGAAAATATGTTATTTTAGATTATAAAATATTATTTTGTTATTATATCTAATTTGCTTGAAAAGGTCAGAATAATAAATTATGTTAAAGAAAATCCAACCCAAATTATAAAATATTATAAATAAAATATGTAGTTTTATTATTATAATTATTATTCGAAAATCTTTTGTTAGATTCACAATGCTATAGTAACTTTTCTTGTTGTTGTAGATGTTTTTGTTATTGTATTTGTACATAATTTTTTTTAAATAATGTTCGTGGTCTAATAAATAAAATATTTCAATGATTTAAGTTAAAATAAAATATAAAACATATAAAATATTATAATTAATAAAAAATAAAATAAAAAGTATGAAAATTTAGATTAAAACTACACAATTAGATTGTTGAGCGCCACGCTCACCCTCGACCGATGACGTGAGATGGAGGACCTCAACCGGTACCGGGTTAAGAATTAAAATCCTCACTAATATATTTGGACAAAAAAAATTATTGATACTGGGTCCACAAGGGTCAATACTTCATATTAAAATTTCGACTTCCAGTTAAAATTTTCGACATTTTATTAGGGGTTTGCACATCTTGTGGTTATCGCATTTTTATTAAGATTCTTATTTATAAATTTAAATAAAAAAAGGTAAATATTGACTATTGAGTCAAAAATGATAGAGATGGATCTTAGCTGTACAAACCTTTCCCTAAAAGGTTTAAGAAAAAATATACTCTTTCTGAGAGTTTTACTTATCTACTTAATCTATGTACTTAGATAATTAATGCGTTAAAACTTAATAAGTATATCTGTACAAATAAAGATCACAAAATAGTATTCATATATTTGCCAATATCTCCGAAACTTTTGGTTTTGTAAATATATATTTCAAATAAAAGGTTTTATTTTTAATAGTACTACTAATTTGCTATGCTATGTTATTTAGTATCTTAAATATTTACGGAGATAAGGAAATTTCCACTGCTGGAAATTACCTTAAATGTCATTTTCATAGGAAAATTAAAATAGCCTTCTTGTTTATAATATTAATCAAAGCCTAGATACGAAATTTAATCAAGATATTTATTGTCAATTTTGAGAAAATAGATTTTTTCTATTTTCGCCCTTTACTATACTACTCTTAATTCTACCTATAAACAGACACACAGAAATATAGCATTGCAATAACCATCTTTATGGTTCAGGGGGTCGTGAAACGTAGACATCTATCAACATTTCGGGCTAGATTTTTTTGACAGTCTTAACACATTACCCATAATGTTGGAAAACTAAAAAAATATACATATTTGCGTATTGCTAGAAAATTATTGGTTTTATAAAAATATATTTCAAGTAAAATATGTTTATCATAAATAGATATACATGTATGCAATGATAGATAATTTCATATTTTAAAGACTTACAGAGATAAAATTAAGAATTAGAATCTAAGCTTAATACCGGAACACTTAAAGTCATTTTGATGAAAAATTTAGTGTAGCCATTTGGTTTGTAATATTGATGAAAGCTTAGAAATTAAATTTAGATAAAATTGTTAAAGCCAATTTTGATAAAATAGATTCTTTCTCTTTCCTCCCTTAAGGAAACTACCCTTAATTTTAGGGTTGGATATCAATTCCAAAAATACCTTGGGGTTGCCCTATTAAAATCCTAGATACCAAGCTCTAGCCCAATCGGTAATACAGTTTAGGATCTAGCCCAAGGTAGAGACTGACAGACAAACAGACGGAAATTCAAAAACCACTATTTTGGATTCGGGGGGTCACTAAACGTCAAATATTAATGATAAAAATAAATATTTTTATTATTAATATTATAATTTATATATTCATTATACATTATTATTATAACTAGATTTTATAGGAAGTCTTCGTAGAAATAATTGTTTGGTCATTTATACATTTCATATGCAACTTTTTATAAATAAATTTACTTTAAAGTTCGTTTGGACTTGAATGGAAGTAGTAAATAAATATTTCACTTTCTCACCATCTTGCAGCTAGAGAAAGTATTGTGATTATAAAAAAATTGAGCTTGAGATTTTGATGAATTCTGACGTTTAATAACCCCCCCCCCCTTCCCCGAATCCAAAATATTGGTTTTTGAATTTCCGTCTGTTTGTCTGTCTGTCTCTACCTTTTTAATATTAATATTGAAAGTTAACGCACACAGTATTCTGTGTCATAATGATTTTTAATTTGCATTTTACACAAATAAAGTAGATTTCTCTATTATTATTTATATTGCTAACTTTCAGAGATTCCTTAGATTTCTAAAATAAAATTTAAAACTATAGTAAAGATAACAATATTTGTCTTGTATTTTCTTACCAATATTCTCTTCTCTAATTAAAATATCTTCCCCTCTTCTTAACGTTATTTCAAAGTTTAATTACATTCTACATATTCAAATTATTTCAGTCAAATTATTATTACAAAATTTAATACCTTGTAATTTTAGGACACTATAATTATTGAGACATTTAAATATTAAAATAATAGCTATTTTTTCTTAAGATAATTTTAAATTTTTCATTAAAAGAGTAGTTTAACAATTTATATTATGATTGTAATTTTTATTTAAATTAAAAAATTTTAAGCCGTATATATTTTTAATTTTGGATCGAATAACATATTTTCCACGACCATTCTCTTACTTTAGGATGGTTTAACACTGTGATAATTGTTTATTATATAAACTTATTTATTGAATTAAACATGTGATAAATGGTTTAAGGCCTTCTTAAATGAAAAGTTTGTTATTATATTCAAATACATTTCTTTAAATTGATAGAGCTTCTATAGGTGAAAAGATAAAAAGTGATGTAATAGCTGACTGCCATAATGTCTCAACATTTAATATCGTGAATCAAATAAAACATATTCAGGAATTAATATTAAGCCATTTAGGAAGTTGGTCATGACATTTTCTTTATCAACTAAGAGTCAAATTATTACCTTAATAAATATGATATGTGAAGTGTCATATAGTAAAATATTACCTGCTTCTGTTGCCGAGTGGACTAACGCGCCACACTCACTGTAGACTAGACTACCGATAACGGGGAGATCGATGTTCTAATCACAGTCGGATGTACTGGAGATTTTTTCCAAATGGGTTTTCCACTCTCTCTCCTCACAAAAGTTGGTACAATTTCTAAAACTATAACCTTATAAATCCCTAGAACCATAAGCGTAATTAACACATAAACGTCATAACCCAAACGGCTAGTAAGATACGGTGTTAAATATATATATTAAATATATATAAATATTCTGTTCTTAAGGTAAAAATATATTTTTAACATAGTTTAATGTTTATATACCATTTTACTTTATTCACGCCTAAATATTTGTATATAGTTGTAAACTAGATAAGTTTTACATATGTTTTTGAAAGGATTGTCGTTGTTATTATCATATAAGTTTTAAAAAATGACTTTTGTAAGATAAATATGACATTAATAATACCCAACTTTAGTTACGAGAACATAAAGTATTTAAATTAAGGTATCATTATGAACCCAGAAAAAGGTTTGGAACCATAACTGTATTAATCTATAGCCAGGTTACCTTCCCCCACCTCTAGGGCGATCCCTAGAATACACCCATCACGTACCGCTACTTTTCACTGACCTGGGCGATCTTCCCAAAATCATCCCTCCATCAAGATTTAATCATCGCATTGAGGATTACAGGTTTTCCAAAGATAATGAAGAATTTCACTATAAGACACAGGTATAACATTTTTGCGAGTATCTCACTTACCCCAAACGCAACATACTCCACCATTTTATAAAATTACTTCGAAAATGAATGTGAATTATTTCAATAGAACATACACTAGTTTTCGAAGTATTTATTAAATTGGTGCTTGTGTATGTTGTTATTGGTTTATTTAACTATACGTCTTACTACCCAACCAGGTTATAATCATGCGTACTAGTTACATTAATTTGTTAGGAATGAGGAAGGTTGAATTAAGAGAAATACACAATATTTTTCGTGGAAGGAGAAATGAAAATCATTTATAAGAATAACCCTTAGTACACCCGACTGAGTTTTTAGCCTTGATATCTCCGTAATAGGCTGACCAGTCTATTGCGAGTGAAGCTTTAGACCATGAGGCCACAGATGCTGAAATGTTAATTTTCTTTCTTAATTTGCACACTGGGTAGAATACCAATCATGGCGTTCCACGTGTTTACATTCTAGGCTTGGAATGAGGAATGTAGAAACTAGTTGATCTGTACAGAATTTTGAGTGCATGAGGATTGGGAAAACATTTAGGGATTAAAACACTTAAGATACCAGGATTCAAACCCTGATCAACCACTTTTCGGGGGTCAGATATTCCTTAAAACCATTAGAGCAACGAGAAATTGAGAGATAATATATATGATTTCTATTGCTTATTTTGTATAGAAGTAAGCTAAATAAAGTAATATTATAATATGAGAAATATTAATTTAGAATAAAGATATTTTCATAAATAAATCTATTATTATCTTCATGTTAATAGTATTGATTTATTAAATTTGTTTTGTTTATATAGGCAAGTATTTTGAAGATCATTATTGAAACTTGTACACGAAACCTTAGCTCAATCTGTATTGGGTCTATATACTGAGCTAAAACTCCAGGGTTAGATTCCAAGCATGAACAAAACCTTAGCTTTCATAAAATGAGGGTTTACCCTTTTCAATGTGATAAATTAATTGACTGAGGGCTAGAGGCTGTGTCTTTTTTAGTTTTATGTAATTATAAATCTTTTGCTGAAATGATATGTAGGTTTCGAAAGTGCTCTTTAAATACCTCAAAAATAAAATAAAATTAATTTCTTTATTTAAATTAAATGTTTGTTATTAAAATCTATATATTATATTTATTTAATTTTAAAAAAATACCAATTTTCTTACGCATAATATTTTCTGATTTACTTGATTCAACATGTTAATAAAATAGGATACATATTATTATAATGAAACGTGATTCAAAATTAATTAAAGATTCTAAAATAATAATCAATAATAAACCATAAATTAAAATCATCCAGAGAGCAAACAAATATGTATTTATAATATTTTGTATGTATTTATTTGTTTCCATTAACCTACTAGTGCATATCCAACTATTCTATTAATTATAAATAATCTTTAATTAATAAAACCAATATTATATTTTAATATGATAGAAAAATACTGCAAAACTAATTATATCAACAAATCTAAGACACCTTCCCTTTAAATTAAATGTGTTGAGTTTGTAATTAAATCTTAACCCAAAGAGTATAAGCGTTCCAAAGGTGGGACGGTGGAGAGTGGGTCGGGAGGGGGGGGGGGAGAGACACATTTATTTCCCAGATGAAGTTATTTTCTTACTGTAATAGCATATTAAAACCTTTTCATATAAGATAACGTCGGTTTTAGACTGGAGTTATTAATTTCCGAGTAGAGGTATAGTATAAAATAAACACATGAATAATGTATGCGTCCAAATTAAGCTGGAAACAAATACCCTGCAAGGGAAAGGTTTGAAGAGCGTATGGTTTGGGGTGGAGGGGATTGGGGTTTGGTTTATTGAGTGGATCCTATTTCAGGTATGTAATTTTCATACATTTGTTTACCAAGAGAATTGTGAAAATTGGTAGTATGACCCCAAGAGAAGGTTGGATATATATACTGATGCTAGAAGGGCTAAATATATTTATAAATGTATACGTCTTTATATATGATTTGAAATGAAAAAATATAGGTAAATGTTTTTTCCTTACTGTTATATTTAGTTTTATTCTGTTTTATGAATATTTAATTTTATATAATGAATACAAGCACCATCAATATAGGCAAAATACTTATATGTAAGCTGTATATATGTATATTATAATTATACATATATATATATACCACTTGATTTGTATAAATACCTTGCTGGCTCAAACTATGAAGTTTATATATATATATATATATATATATATATATATATATATATATAAACCGAGGGATGTATAAAATATTTAGATAGGTAATTATAAAATAGATTACAAACATAGATTTATAATATACATATCTTTATATACATTTATTTTTATATATTTTTTGTATACAAATGTATATATATAGTTGGATGAGTTTTTTTATTTTTGAGTAGACACTCTATTATTGTGTTATTATTCATGATAGAGTAATACGGTTTTTTTATATAATTTTAAGTAAATTTTATGGTTTTATACTATTTCTACAAACTTGATATTTTCGAAAATTAAAATACAATTCTCTAGATATATTTATCGGATCCACATCAAAACTAGGTTTTTAGCACTGCGTCTTACTACTCATTCAGGCTATAGACTTGTGTAGGTTACTAATTATTCTACTGGGCTAAGGATGAGAAAGGTTGAATTTAGAGTAAGTGTACCTACATTGATGCAGAGAGAGAGAGAGAGAGAAAGTGGAAACACATTCAAGAAAAACCCCTCACTATACCTTATTGGGATTTAACCACGATCTCTCCGTAGAGTTTTGAACCATGCGGCCACTGAAGTGAGATTTTATGTATTTATTTATTTATTTATATTTGTGAATGTCTTATAAACATATAAAAATAAAGTTACACACATAAACAACATTTAAAAAAATTAAGGATAATCAAGTTGTGTGTGTGTGTTTTCCGGGTATCTATATTGAATTTTTCCAATAATCGTAATACGTATTGTTTCTGTTCTTCATTTGTGGTGTACAATTTTTTTTTGTATTTATCTATCATAATTACTATCTACTCCACAATATCCTTTGCAACGCTCATATAACGAATCTATTTTCTACGTCTTTGATAATCATAAGCTTAGTTCCAAATTTCCAAATTTGTTGATAGAATTTCCAATGGAACCTCTGGGATACTGAAAATTATGAGTGGGTTTCTAGATATGAAATTGTCTAATCTGTACTTCCTACATGGTTTAAAACGTCCATCATCATCCGTTTTGTTACGGTAGAAACATCTTCATAAACTATATATACATATATATAACCCAACCAACCCTTCTGATAGATGGCAAAAAATCTTCTTCGTGAATGTCTTTGGACTTTGACTTGCTAATATATATTTTAGGAGATTAAGATCTTTTCTGGGTCCATATCACCCTGAGGCTGTTTGGAACCATAATTTGACGTAAGCTTTTTGTATAAAAATGTGAGTGTCACAAATTTCCCTCTATTTTTTTTTTTCGTAAACTTTAACTGGTCCCTGAATATATAAACTTTTGAAGAATAAATTGGCTTTGCCATCCATCTAGCATAATGAAGTCCAGCACTGGCTCTGAAAGATATTCACTTTTCAGGAATATCTTCTGAGAATATATTAGTAAGGTTTAGTAGTTCTTTGTTTGCATCTCGAGTGTGGAATTTTCAAGTTGATTTTGGCCATAGGCGGTCTTGTCGGTGTTAAAGATTTTTACCTTACTAAGGGTAGAAGTATAGAAAGTGATAGTTTTGAAATCAGTGTTCTCAAATATTATGCTTCAGCTATTTTAAATCTTTTTAACAATTATATCGATACTGGCTTAACATCAAAGTCGATTAATATTGCTGCTGAGTCTAACATGACCTCCATAATACGATGACGATAGACGAACCATACCATTTCTTTATCTATCCTTTGCATCAATAGAAAGTAGGTTTGGTTCCTTGGTCTAATATTTAATAGGTTTGTATGAAAACTCATACATTTTATTTAATCGCTGGGTCCCCACATTAATACGATATCATTAACTACCAAATCTTATGATTCTCTTGTTTTATAAAATAAATGGTACGGAACACCACACAGACTTTCTCTCTCTTTCTATAAACTCCTAAAATTTATGAACGGAATAATGTACATTGTATCATCACACCTCCACAAAAGAACACGCATAAAATAATCTACAATGATATATAATCAATGAGAAAAGAGGCGCATCTTTGTCCACCTAAGAGCATTTCAAACAGTTTAATGTCTTCCACAAGGATCAACACTTCTTATTAAAATTTCGATTTCTGGTTAAAATTTTAACATTTTATAAGGTGTTGCAGATCTTCAAGTCATCGCATTGATATTTAATTATTCATTTATACATTTTGACCAATAAAAAATGTAAATATTGACTATTGAGTCTAAAATGGAGATAGATCATTGCTATGCAAACATTTCTCCAAAGAGCTTCAAGGAAAATAACATACTTTTTTTAGATACTTACTTATATTTAATTACTCTATGGCATTGGAGAATTATTGCGTTAAGACTTAAGTCATATATCTTTACAACTAAAGCTCACAAAATTGTATTAATATATTTGCAAATATCTAAGAAACTGTTGCTTTTATAAAAATATATGTCAAATAAAAGTTTTTTATTTCTAATAGTCCTACAATTTTGCAATGATAAGTGGTTTAGTTTCTCAAATAGTTGTGGAGATACGGAATTAACGCTTCTGTAAAGTACCCTAAAAATCATTTTCATAGGAAAATGAAAATAGCCAGTTTATTTATAATCTTAATCAACGCCTAGATACGAATTTTAATCAAAATCGTTTGAGCAGATTTTGAGAAAGCCAATTTAATCACTTTTCGCCTTTCAGTAAACTACCCTTAATTTTAAGTTTTTATAGACACACAGACAGACGGCATTGCAAAGACTATTTTTTAGGGTTGTGGGGTCCATGAGACGTCGACATCCATCAACATTTCAGGTTAGTTTTTTTTACGGTCGCAATACTTAAACTTTAATGTCCAAAAAGTTAAAAAAATTCATATAATTGCGTATATATTGAAAGTTATTGATTTTATAAAAATATGTTTCGGTTAAAATATCTGTATTATAAATATATATACATATTTGTAATGCTAAGTAATTTCATATCTCAAATAGTTTCGGAGCTATTATAAAAAATGTTAATTTACGCATCAGACCGGAGCCCTTAAAGGCATTTTGCCGAAATATTGAGGGTAGCCATTTTGTTTGTAATATTAATTAATGTTTATAAATGAAATTTAATCAAAATCGTTAGAGCCGATTTTGAGAAAATCGACTTTTTCTCTTTTCGCCCTGCAGTAAACTACCTTTAATTTTAAGTTTTTATAGACACACAGAAAGACGGCATTGCAAAGACTATTTTTTAGGGTTCGGGTGGTCATGAGACGTCGACATCCATCAACATTTCAGGTTAGATTTTTTTACGGTCGCAATACTTAAGCTTTAATGTCCAAAAAGTTAAAAATATATATATAATTGCGTACAGATTGAAAATTATTGATTTTATAAAAATATGTTTCGAATAAAATATTTGTATTATCAATAAATATACATATTTGTAATGCTAAGTAATATCATATCTCAAATAGATTCGGAGCTATTATAAAAATTGTTAATTAACGCATCAGACCGGAGCCCTTAAAGCCATTTTGCCGAAATATTGAGAGTAGCCATTTTGTTTGGAATATTTATTAATGTTCATAAATGAAATTTAATCAAAATCGTTAGAGCCAATTTTGAGAAAATCTACTTTTTCTCTTTTTTCCCGTCAGTAAACTACCCTTAATTTTAGGGGTAGATATCCAATTCCAAAAAGCCCTCGGGGCAACCCTATGAAAACCCTAGATATCAAGTTTTAGCTCAATCGGTAAAATAGTTTAGGCTCTAGTTGGAGGTACAGACAGACAGACAGACAGACAGACGGAAATTCAAAAACCACTTTTTCGGATTCAGGGAGTCATGAAACGTCAAAATTCATCAAAATCTCGACTTCGATTTTTTTGACGATCACCATACTTTCTATACCTGTAAGATAGAGAGAAAGTAAAAATTATAATCAATAGTTTTCATTTCTTAAACTCTTACTTTCTCTCTATCTTACAGGTAGAGAAAGTATGGTGATCGTCAAAAAAATCGAGGTCGAGATTTTGATGAATCTTGACGTTTCATGACTTCCTGAATCCGAAAAAGTGGTTTTTGAATTTCCGTCTGTCTGTCTGTCTGTCTGTCTGTCTGTCTGTACCACCAACTAGAGCCTAAACTATTTTACCGATTGAGCTGAAACTTGATATCTAGGGTTTTCATAGGGTTGCACCGAGGGGTTTTTGGAATTGGATATCTACCCCTAAAATTAAGGGTAGTTTACTGAAGGGAAAAAAGAGAAAAAGTAGATTTTCTCAAAATCGGCTCTAACGATTTTGATTAAATTTCATTTATGAACATTAATATATATTCCAAACAAAATGGCTACTCTCAGTATTTCGGAAAACTCGCTTTAAGGGCTTCGGTCTGATGCGTAAATTAACATTTTTTATAATAGCTCCGAAACTATTTGAGATATGAAATTACTTAGCATTGCAAATATGTATATATATTTATAATACAAATATTTTATTCGAAACATATTTTAATAAAATCAATAATTTTCATTCTATACGCAATTATATATATATTTTTAGCTTTTTGGACATTAAAGCTTAAGTATTGCGATCGTAAAAAAACTAACCTGAAATGTTGATGGATTTCGACGTCTCATGACCCCTGAACCCTTAAAAATTGTCTTTGCAATGCCGTATGTCTGTGTGTCTATTAAAACTTAAAATTAAGGGTAGTTTACTGAAGGGCAAAAAGAGAAAAAGTCGATTTTCTCAAAATCGGCTTTAACGATTTTGATTAAATTTCATTTATAAACATTAATAAATATTCCAAACAAAATGGCTACCCTCAATATTTCGGCAAAATGGCTTTAAGGGCTCCGGTCTGATGCGTAAATTAACATTTTTTTAAATAGCTCCGAAACTATTTGAGATATGAAATTACTTAGCATTACAAATATGTATATATATTTATAATAGAGATATTTTAGCCGAAACATATTTTTATAAAATCAATAACTTTCAATCTATACGCAATTATATGAATTTATTAACTTTTTGGACATGAAAGTTTAAGTATAGCGACCGTAAAAAAAAACTAAACTGAAATGTTGATGGATGTCGACGTCTCATGACCCCCCGAACCCTAAAAAATAGTCTTTGCAATGCCGTCTGTCTGTGTGTCTATAAAAACTTAAAATTAAGGGTAGTTTACTGAAGGGCGAAAAGAGAAAAACTTGGTTTTCTCAAAATCTGCTCAAACGATTTTGATTAAAACTCGTATCTAGGCATTGATTAAGATTATAAATAAACTGGCTATTTTCATTTTTCTATGAAAATGATTTTTAGGGTACTTTACAGAAGCGTTAATTTCCATATCTCCACAACTATTGGAGAAACTAAACAACTTATCATTGCAAAATTGTAGGACTATTAGAAATAAAAAACTTTTATTTGACATATATTTTTATAAAAGCAGCAGTTTCTGAGATATTTGCAAATATATTAATACAATTTTGTGAACTTTAGTTGTAAACATATACTACTTAAGTCTTAACGCAATAATTCTCCAATGCCATAGAGTAATTAAATATAAGTATCTAAATAAGTATGTTATTTTTCTTTAAATCTCTTAGGAGAAATGTTTGCATAGCAATGATTTATCTCCATTTTAGACTCAATAGTCAATATTTACATTTTTTATTGGTCAAAATGTATAAATGAATAATTAAATATCAATGCGATGACTTGAAGATCTGCAACACCTTATAAAATGTTAAAACTTTAACCAGAATCGAAATTTTAATACGAAGTGTTGACCCTTGTGGAAGACATTAAACTGTTTGAAATGTTCTTAGGTGGACAAAGATGCGCCTCTTTTCTCATTGATTATATATCATTGTATATTATTTTATGCGTGTTCTTATGTGGAGTGGTGATGATACAATGTACATTATTCCGTTCAGAAATCTTACGAGTTTATAGAAAGAGAGAGAAAGTCTGTGCGGTGCTCCGTACCATTTATTTTACTTGATAACAGAATTGGAAGAATATTTACGGTTTATTGTCTAGTCATTCTTACATCCAAATTAATTGCGAGGGGGATTTCTAGTATAAATACTCTTAAAAGATTCTTCAATCTTCTGTCGATACAGTCATTATTCGCTGACAACGGATGGATAACTTGTTAACATAATTTTTTTTAAAAATCTCGGTTGAGTTGCTTAATGCTAGTATTCAGTTCTACATACATCGGGTCTAAATTTAGCACAGCGTTTTACTACCTGTTATTATATATGGTTGTTAATTTTAGTAATATATATAAGTGTGTTAGCACAAAAATTGTTGCATGAACATGAAGCGTGGGTTTGTCAGGAGAAACACAAGAAAAATTTGAATGCATTTGGAATGAGATATCTAAATATAAGTGTGGAAGTAATCCTATAGACAGGGTCAGAAATAAATATATGTTTCAGGAGTGCAATTTAAAGGGAATTCAATAGGTCATTGTGGAAAAGGTATCTCAAGTTTGTTTTGGATATATTAAGAAGATGAATGTGGATGAGTTACGAAGTAGATATATGGAATAATGTGTAGAAGGGGTGGGCAATGTACGACGTGGCTAACTGTTGTAGACGAATGTGTGTTAAGGAGAAACATTAAGGTTTTTAAAATAACATTTATAAATCTGTGTATGGATGTTATTGAAGTGAAGGACGTATGCAAGGACAGGGAAATAGGGAGAAAGTTTGTGAGGATGGATTAAGTACGGAGTTGTGGTTTTTTGAGCTATATGCATAGTTTCTTCCCCACCCCGTGAGAGTATGTTGGTTTGATTTCACGAGAATCACAAGAAATTCTAGACCATAAAGCATTTTGATGACAATGGATTAAGTACCTTATCTAAAATGCATATTGGGACACTCTGATAGTGAAATTAAGTGGAGGTAGAATATAATCATAAATTTGAACGACAAAAATTGCCCTTTCCGTCATTTTTAGTACATTTTTCCATAATGATAAATACAAAATCCATTATTTTCTTTATTATTTAGCCTATAGCCCGGTAGCCTCTGTAGATGGATAAAAACAGTAAGGATTAATAATGGGTATTAATTAATTTTCTTCAACCTTTGTAAGAAATAAATTTCAATATTTCCAACATTTAAAATATATTGTTGAAAATCAAAATATCGGTCACCATTTGCCCAGACATAATATGCAATGTCTCCTCTTACGGATAATTATTTACAGTTAAAGCCCTAATATGACTGGACTATAAAGAAAAATTGAATGATAAAGACTAAGACTACATTGTTTTTAAGTGAGAATTGGAACAAATTTATTAGAAGGCCTTCCTCAGTACACACGTTCGGTATTTAAACCCTGACCTCCCTGTCATTAGGATAAAATAAAATACAAAGCTGATACCTAGGTGCATGCGTACACAGTTGAAGATTGTAAACAATGCACAAAATGTTTCTACGCTTTATTTTGAGGACACGAATAAAATTTAAATCAAAACTAATTTAAATTTATTTGAGAGTTATATAAATATAAAGAATAATATTTATGTTGAAATAAATTATCATTAAGGTGTTTCAATAATTATTCCTGCTGGCTAAAGCTGGCTATATTATGTTTCATATTTTATAGGCCAGGCATTTTGAGTTTAATATATCATAGTTGTTACAAAAAAGGTTTTAATCTGAATATCAGGTATCTTGTGAGTATTCGTTAAATTTATCTTATTAAGAATCTACACAATTTCTTTACTATTGTAAAAATGTATTTTATCCCCAAGTGACACACATCAAAAACATAATCAGAAACCTATTGCATGATATAATATTTTTCTCGTATTTTCTGACGCTTACCATCTGTAATAAAAATTCTCCAAGTGGTTATTTTTAGAACCTCATAACATTTTCATACGACAGCATAAACAATCTTTCGCAAGCTTCTGTAATTTTATCTTCAACAAAGGGTGTCATAAGCTTTAACTTGCTCTCAACCTGATTTAAATATGTTTGTGAAAATAGAATATTATGTTTCATTTCCGTCGAGCCTGTCATAACGCTTGTTTTGTCTCTTTTTATCCCTTTCCCACTCAAGTCATTGGCCCTCCTTCTCCTCACATTTAATTGAAAACTGAGAAAAAGTGAAATTCTGCATATTTATATTTCACTAATTTACATGAATGATAATGAAAATGTTCTATGTCTACCGTCTTTTATTGCTTTAGTGGACGCTTTCTTAAGATAACAGATATAAAGTGAAAGATGGAATGTAAAATTAAATACATGTTTGGAATATTTTTAAACAAATTGATGTCTTGTTTGAGTCAAAGGATGGCTTGGGTGATGAATACAAAACAAACATTATTTAAAACGCCTTCAAAACTGAATGAAAATAGGTGTTTTTATTTTGTCTTTACTTTATCTGATGATGTATTTAAAAAAATACTAGTGGGAGGGTAACATTCTTACTATTAACGTCTGTTAAAATAATAATAATTAATTGTTATCTTCATCTTAATAAGAAATAAATACGTCTTACAATAACACATTCTAATGGATTGTTTCAAAAGATTACCTTTTAATTCACATATATTATCTCTACATATAAGATAATAATATTTGTATGTGTGTGTGTGTGTGTGTGTGTGTGTGTGTGTGTGTGTGTGTGTGTGTGTGTGTGTCTTAACGCACCCTCTAGAAGCTCCTATATGGGCTAGAAGGCCGAAGCTTTGTAAACTATGAATATATAGAACGGGATAGAACCTACCACAACCGGATATTCAGTAATTTCTTTTTTATGATGGTAGTTTATTTTAAAAACTAAAAGAGATTAAATCTATTTTATCGAATTCCACTTTAGCGATTTTAGCTAAAAATCGTATTTAAGAACTGTTACACACTAAAAACCAAATGGTCAGTCTCATTTTCGCATTAAAATTGAATCTAAGGGTACTTTACAATAGTAGAAATTTTCTCTTTTGAGCATATCTCCATGAATATTGAGATATGAAATAACCTACCATTGTAGAGCTATAGTTATTAGAATTAACACTCTTTTATTTAAAATTTATTTTTATCAATCCTATAGTTTAGTTTCCGAAATATAAGTATTATATTTATTTGAAGTACCTCGAAATTGTGAATTGATTTTTATATTCTTTGCTGGACAGATATGGTCCTCTTTTCTTAAAATTCTGGTAGAAGGGTATATTATTGTTGGACGGAGATGTTTCTCTTTCTGTAAAAGTGAATATTATTTTTCATTTCATGGAATGTGATTCTCTATATTTTTATCGTATACTAAGCTGAAATATTGTACATTTATATAGATCATTGGACAGAAATTAGCGGAGCTGGATTTTCAATATTTTTTTTTTTCCGATTCAATGGTCACCGAAAATTTCCAAGGGGGGCCCCCAAAATAAGGGCTCTTCCAAAAAAATAAAGTCTAATCCTAGTCAAGTAGTCTAAAGGGGTAACTTATAGGAATACTTGGTGACCTAAAATTATTTTTGAGGGTACCCAAACCGAGATGAAGGGGCCATCCAAAATATCAAATTCGAAAAAATCTCGCATCCCAAAAGTCCTAGGTAACTGCAATTTTTAGACAGGCCTCAAATCTAACATTTGTAACCATACGGTGGTTGTAAAGAGTATATTTTATGTAGATTAAAATACCGTTAACTACCAATTTTGATAGTTAAACTAAAAATGCCAGGAACTATTTATATGTTAGGTTAGTTGCTTATTCTACTTTTACTATGACCTGATGATTTTTTATTTATTAATTCAATAAATCTCATCTTTACAGCAATTTTAAGAGGTACTGCTGTTGGAGGCCCAGCGTTTATCCCCATAATAAAGCTATCCCCATTAATCCAGACATAACCTTTGTGTTACGAAGAAGGCATTTCCCAGTGATGCTGTAATTTTCCTTTACGATTAACAAATTTCAGGGTTAGACCTTTGATAAAGTAGGAGTATATTTGCCTAAAGAAATGTTCAGTCATGGGCAGTTGTACTATATGATCATTTTACTAGGGATAGATTAAGTAACGACGAGAAGATAAAGGTTTGGTGTCAAGAGGGGCAGCAGATTATGATCAATAAATGCATTTTAAAAACATAAACATTGTATTGAAAGACATTTTTCAGAAAAATTAATTTCATTTTTAAACATTTATTAATAACTTATCCTCATTATTTAAATATTAATCAAAAATAAAGCTACAAGGTACAGAACATGATAGAGTAGCTAACTTCAGGTTTAACACTTTTTAAATTTAGAGAATCAGTTTGCGAAACAATGTTATCCTTCGCCCCCTACCACCTATTTTCTCTTTATTTCGAACCATAAAAGAGAGAATTATTGTAATAAATATCAACATTTAATGACGACCCAAAACCTAACTACTGGTTTTCACGATGACGATTGTCTTGCTATTCGTCTGTCTGTCTGTCTGTCTGTATCTCACCCTAGATCCGAAACAATTTTCTTATAACTTTTCTTAGAGGAATTTTTGGAACTAGGTATCCAACTAAAAAATTAAATGTTGTTTGCTAAGGAGCAAAAAGAGATATATTTGATTTTATCTAATTCCACTATAGCTATTATGATTAAATTTCTTATTTAGCCTCTGTTTAACACTATAAACCAAAATTGCAGTTCTCATTTTCTCATGAAAATCACTTTGAGGATTCTTTTCAAAAGAAGAAATTTTCAATTTGGATCATATCCCCACAACTAATTGAGATACAAAATATATTATCATTGTAAAATTTAGTACTATTAAAAATATAAAACTTTTGAAATGAATTCTATTTCATCAAACCAATAATTACAGGGATATAACCAAATATAGTTTTTAATTGAGACACTAGGAAAAGGGTAGATTTTTTGTTATTCTCTTTGGTGTACACATATGGTCCTATTTTCTCATTATTAAAAAAAAAAGGGTATATTACTTCAACAATGATCTTTAGCGGGATGTGGTGTTCTATTTTTCCATAATGTTTGTGTAAAAAAAGTCCTTTTATTTCCTTTCAAAATTATTAGGAGTTTGAAGTATATGTCTCAATCTTTATATCAAGGAGAGAGAATGTCTGTGAAATGCACGATCGATTTTTTCTAGCCAAACACACTTAGAATTACAAGTCTATCATTTTCTCGGTTTTTATAAGGCCCTCTTTTCAATCCTTCATAATATAAAAAAATTAATATATCGAGTTAGGGGCTTGCGTTTTTCAGCTTATACTAAATCTATAATTAGTATAATAAATATTCAAGTTTAGTTTGCTGTTCGCTAACAGATTTATATACAAGTCATTAAATAGTGTATAAGACTTGCGACTTTAAAGAAGATTAATAGATTTTAATTAATCAATCTAAAAATAAATATTTAACTATTAAAATAAATTTAAGCAAAACACTTTTTTTTATATATTCGTTAATGTCTACTTCCATTAGTAGTCACGAAGTCTATAGAATAACTCTAAGATTGAACTTGATTATTAGTGACGAGGAGGTCTGTGTTTGAATAATCCTAACGAGTAGCATTAATTGTTTACCCTCCACCCACAATACGAATGCTTCTATATTTCCCTCAAAATTTACCCTCCTCATTCTTATTACATTGGTGTGGATATGTTGATAACCCAGCCGATTAGTTTGATGCTGTGAACATGGTAAAAATTGTAAGCTATAAACTTAATTCCAAGTGGTATTAAAACACAATGGGGGAACTTCTCTAATATTTTAGTAGTAAAATATATTCGTGAAATTATATCTTATTATTATTGTTTTACTCTTATTAATGCACAAAGTAAGTTATTATTGAGTTCACGAAAGTTGAGATCTTATGCAGTTAATTAAAATAAGCTACATATTCTCGAGCTGGTAAATATATTTTCTCATTTGGACATTTGACAAATTTCACTTGATATTGAATAAAATATACTTATTTTGAGAATGAATAGATAATATTTTAAAGAATTATAAACTGTAATCATAATTCAAAAAATACCAATAACATATTATACTTCAGTACTAAGCTTGTTAAAATAAATTATCCTATGGCTATAATTTCACCTAGGTTATAGAGTAAAATATATTTTTTAAAGTTATTTTAAATCTAGATTGTCAATAAGCTTTGTAATGGATTAAATAGTCAAATTATTAAAGTTGTTAATTGTTGGTAACATAAGGCAGTTTGTTATCTGTTAGCTCACAATTTTAATTTATTGCTCATATTATGTAACTGACGATTTATACAACTCCATCATAGACTTTGCCTTAAAATATGAATGAAGAATTACCCTGGTCACGGAATTGACTCCTGGATAGCTCATTAGAAAAGATTTGTTTGGCATGATAAATCTTAGTCCGTTCAGTTGTCATAATCGTTAGATATTACACTTTTTAGTATTAAGTGTTTGTATGAGTTTGTTTGATTTAATTATTACATTTCTGAATCTATAAATTTTTATTCCTTTTGAATAGCCCGAACTGGACACAAACCAGGTAAAATTATAACTGTATACATGTATATATATATAAATTTGGCAATATAATTTTTTTTTTTACCATTTCAAATTTGAATCAAAGTTAATTTTATAAAGCCATAATATATTATTACTCAAGGAATAAATTAAAAAGATGGGATTTTCTTATATAATATATTATTGATAATGGCTAGTTCTCGTGTACCAAAAAAAAGTATTATTTGAGAACACAGCAAGTTAAAACAGGTAGTAAATATCTGTTTAGTTGAAAATACGTCAAAGATGAAGGACATGATATTTTCTTTAAAATACAACCACCATGAAACAGACGACATCTTCCTCAAATTACAAGTAAAATCAAACGGATTAAATATTCCTTAAAATATAACCTACATGTAATTTATGATACATGCCTTAGCTTAAAATACAACCACCAACAAATTATACTACATCCACCCTAGTTTAGAATACAGACCACTTTAAACTTAAATATGTCTTGGTTATAAATACAACCAACATGAAACCAAAACATGTTATACCAAACCAACATGTATCAGATGACTTTGTGACAACCAACATGAAATAAATAACATTGGAGGATCATTGTCTAGACAATTCTTGACAATGCACCTAAATAAAAATCATTGGTACCCCTATTTGTATAATATAGATTAATTTTTTGAATTGTTTAGTTTACTTAAAATCCATTAAATCAGAATGATGAAAACCTTTATAAACCAATTTATATAAGAATATTCTGTCAAGTACATTACGTTCACAGAATAGTATAACCTGAAGTCGCATACTTTTGCACTCCATCACTTGTTAAGGTAGGCCCATGAGGCAAATTGCCGATACGAGGCTCACAGTAGAGGTTTTAGGGTGGCTTTTTAAGGGGGGTTGAAATAGCATCGCAATGGGGGTGGGTGAGGCTGAAAGGAGAAGGCGAAGGGGGTGTTTAGTTCGGCGCTGGTGTGCAGGGCGCCCACTTTAACGCAGTGATCCATCATAATCAACATCAAGGGTGTCGGTTAGCTCAGCTTCGACTTAATAACACGCTTCTGTGCTAGAGAGCGTTCATGGTAGAGGGATGGAAAAGGGATAAGAAGGGTAGGGAAAGGGGATTTGAAGAGGAATATATATAAATTTTTTACAGCAACACTAAAGAGGAGTGAATATTTCTCCAGGAATTTATGTATGGAATATTCATCGTTTTAATCGAGTATGCATCTGAAGTTTTCCTTGAAATAAGAATTTCCTGGCTTCAGGCAGGAGCTAAAGGTATTTTGGATTAGTGCCAGAAATACGGTTGAAAATAAATAATAACCACTTTACATAATGATTATGTGGAGGAAATGAAGTGAAATATCGTCCTTTCTTTGTGGGTTTCCATATCCATACTCAGCCGCGATTACCTAAGCATTATTCTTGCTATAGACGGGATGGTTTGGTGACGGGAGGTCATGGTTCAAATCTTGGTAGGTTTCACTGTAAGAGCTATAACACATTAATCTTAGCAAGATTTATTTATGAAAATTTTGTTGAAAGTTCATAGTTAACGAAGTTTTTGATTTGATTATGATTTTTTTGATAATATATATACATATATCATTATATTATTTAATATAACTTAAATTATATTCTACAAAATTACATTTTAAAACCCTACAAATTCAAAAATATAGACTATTTTTCATTTGGGTAGGCCCTTTGCGTACATTAAATTGTATAAAGACTTCCTTACTTGGGTGATGTAATCAGCTAAGATTAGAGTTACCGGACTGTACACATAATTCTGGTCCAGGAATCAGCGTGCAAAGATCGTTTAAGAAATAATATTTCAATGGGATTGATTTTAAGTAAGGAAACTATATTAAATATAATAACAATTTTCCAGTTATTTCTTTAGTATTTATAATATGGTTTGCATTCTTTTTTATTTAAAACCATCCATAACTATTTATATTCTAATAAATGTGAAAGTAGTATTTATTTGCATTTTAAATATTAATAGATTTATCTTTTTCGATTTAAAAAAAAAAGGGTGACTGGTGGTCTAGGGGTAAGTGTCAGACTTCTGTGCTGAGGGTCCGGGTTCAATCTCGGTCCGGCACAGATTTATCTGATTGCCAAACCTTCCTTCACCTCTGACAAGACGTGTATTAATCACAACTTGTGAATGTGAGGAATGCCAGGCCTCCACCGTGGTTCGGATTCCACGTTAAACTGTAGGTCTTAATTTCATCTCACAATCACCCTACCATTGCACATTAGCGTAAGTGCGTATAACCCGAAGGGTAGTAAGACGCGTGCTAATAATAATAATAATAATAATGATTTAAAAAATGTTCAAGTTCAGATTACGGTTTATCTTCTATATTTACTCAATTCGTTTATTAATTGGAGGTATTTAACGTGAACTTTCTGAACCGACTGATTATATTGGTAAACGAGAATATTTCTGAGAGAGAGCTAAAGCGTCTACCAATTTTACCGGAAATTTATTTTCACATACTCCCCCCCCCTTTCCAGGATTCTTTTAAATGTCACAATCGACATGGGATCAATGGCTATACTTCCCCTCTGAAGGAAAATATACTATGGATTCTTATAATTAAAGAAAAATCTGTCGACTCCAGTAGAGGTGACTCCAGTATCTGCGAAAGACTAGTTTAGAACTAGTTTTAGAATACAAATGGGTTTAAAGTAGATATAAAGGATCAGTTTGTCTTTAATCAACTGGATAACAGATGATAATATCCAAAGTGGGCTATGTAATTTCTACAAATCATTATGTCATTATTGTTATTATTAGTATTAGTATTACTATTATTATAACTATCAAATCATCTACCTTTGGCAGTTGTGGTAAATTAAGCCAAGCAGTTTGAATAGCGTTAAACTTGATCTGAGTCGACGGAAAATTTGCTGTCCTCATTTTAGCAGTTTACACCATTGTATTTTTTCAAAATGATACTTTCTCTTAAGTTTTTTCCATGCTCTCTCCACGCTAGTACTTCGGCAATTCTTTTTCATAATAAACCTATTATACTAATTTGTTAAGTTGGTTAGTTAGTTAAGTGAGAAGACGCAATCCAAACATTATAAGCTTCTGGATAATTATATAATCTTTGATTTAATATCTCAAAATAAACCTCATGCAAAGACAGAGGCGTGTCCCTATAGCATTAAACTCAATTCTTTACGATTCTTATAAATTTTTTAAAAATAGTGTAAAAGTAAGCTCTAGCTCAATTTTATCGACGCTATACGCAAAATTGTACATTTCTGAGACTAGGGCCAGTATTTAAAAAATATAATATATAACTTTACTTAAATAAATTATGCTATTATTTGATTAAGTCACTAAAGTAGAATCTCATGAAAATTAAAACTTCTTAAATAGTTTTTAAAGTTGTATGGATGTAAATTTCATAAAAATATAAATTTAAATTGTTGGCACCCTTAATGACCCGTGTATTTAATAAAATAAAAAAAAAGAAGTAATTCAAAGTAAAATATGTAATAACATTTCAAAAAAAGCTCCATATTTTTTGTTCCAAACCGAAGGTATAGCTGCTAGAAGTTTCGTATTACACCACAGGATGTGTTTGATGGAAGGGGTGGTTGGGTGTGTTTTTCTACTTTCTGAAGGAAAAAGGAGGCCGACAAACCCCTCCCCTACTCACTGCTCCCACAAGTCTACCTCCCGTCGGCTGAACATCCTTCCTCGAACAACAAGGCTGGAGAAGTATTATATCAGAATGACAGGGGTATGGTGGGGGCGGGCAGGGAGAAAGGCATCGTGTGATACGTAGATGAGAAGTGATTGAAGAAAGACAAAGGCGCATATAGGTTTCCTGTTTCCAAGGAGGTAGCATCGCACAAGTGTTGTCAGGTAGCCGTATCCATAGAGAACGGGAAGGAAAGAGAAATGGGTGGAGGAAAAGGAGACCTTACCCCTTATAATTTGATTTACTTCTCCGTGTTTGTAAACGTAGTTATTTATGGGAGACATATATTAAAAAAACAGAATCGACGGTGAATTGTAGAATTTGTTAGGGATCTAATGAGTTATAATATTGATAATAATGATCTAATCTATTCTCTACATATTATTGTATTTTATGAGGATTAAATTCAATTTAGGGTTATTCGTGTGATCTAGTGAAAAATAAAATATTGAAATTTACCACATATTTATTAATATTAAAATATTTTTAGATTTCAGATAAAACGGGATGTCCAACGGTAATTTTTGGATAAAGGTAAAGCTTGAAATATGCGAAACAAATCCAAATCCAAAGAGAAAAATAAAATTTGTGTTTCGTTGTAGTTTTAGTTGTTAGAATGTTCATAAGTGCATTACAGTTATACAGAAAAAAATGTCTTTATGGTGACATATCATAGTTTATTCATACATACCTTATATATGCCATTTGATCACTAGTCAATGTTAAGATATTGTTTTGTAGATGTTCTATTCTAAAAATGAGTTTATGTTAATATTTCTAGCATTGCGACTTACTACCTGTTCGGATTAAACATCTATGTACTAATTAATTTAAAGGGTTAAGGAAGGCTATATTTATAGGGAACGTGTCCACATATTCGTGGAGAGAGAGAGAAAGAGAGGGAGAGGAAAATAATTTTGGTAAAACACCCTTAGTACACTCGACTGAGATTCAAGTCTCACTCTCATAGTCATTATCAGTCTAGTCTACTGCGAGAGTAGCACCTTAGATCATGTGGCCACCGATGCTGGTTGAATTTATGTTGTATTAAGTCATACTTAATGAGATATTTAAAAATCGGTTAGTACAACAAAGTTCTCTTCTTTCTTCGAAAAGGCTTTAAGATTCGAAGATTATTGTGCGTGTTTAATTCAAGACCGAAGGTTATTTGATCTTGAACTTCGAGAATTCAAAGATTCGCACACACCTACATATTTCTACTTAAAATTATGACTCGACATTACATGGTTTATCTACCATCGTCTTAAGTTTAATATTGAATTTAAAATATTAAAACATTTGATTACTTACATTGGTGAGCACGCTGGCAAAACGTTAGTCTCGTCCAGTCTCATATGCAATGATGAAGATGTTGAGTTCTAATCACGACTAGGTGTAATTAGGGTGTTTTTTACTTTCTCTCTATCTTACAGGTAGAGAAAGTATTGTGATCGTCAAAAAATTCGAACTCGAGATTTTGATGAATTTTGACGTTTCATGACTTCCTGAATCCGAAAAAGTGGTTTTTGAATTTCCGTCTGTCTGTCTGTCTGTCTGTCTGTCTGTCTGTCTGTCTGTCTGTCTGTCTGTCTGTCTGTCTGTCTGTCTGTCTGTACCTCCAACTAGAGCCTAAACTATTTTACCTATTGAGCTGAAACTTGATATCTAGGGTTTTCATAGGGTTGCCCCGAGGGGTTTTTGGAATTGGATATCTACCCCTAAAATTAAGGGTAGTTTACTGAAGGGCAAAAAGAGAAAAAGTCAATTTTCTCAAAATCGGCTCTAACGATTTTGATTAAATTTAATTTATGAACATAAATAAATATTCCAAACAAAATGGCTACTCTCAATATTTCGGCAAAATCGTTTTAAGGGCTCCGGTCTGATGCGTAAATTAACATTTTTTATAATAGCTCCGAAACTATTTGAGATATGAAATTACTTAGCATTACAAATATGTATATATATTTATAATACAAATATTTTATTCGAAACATATTTTTATAAAATCAATAACTTTCAATATATACGCAATTATATATATATTTATAACTTTTTGGGCATTAAAGCTTAAGTATTGCGACCGTAAGAAAAACTAACCTGAAATGTTGATGGATTTCGACGTCTCATGACCCCCCGAACCCTTAAAAATAGTCTTTGCAATGCCGTCTGTCTGTGTGTCTATTAAAACTTAAAATTAAGGGTAGTTTACTGAAGGGCAAAAAGAGAAAAAGTCGATTTTCTCAAAATCGGCTCTAACGATTTTGATTAAATTTATTTTATGAACATAAATAAATATTCCAAACAAAATGGCTACTCTCAATATTTCGGCAAAATCGTTTTAAGGGCTCTGGTCTGATGCGTAAATTAACATTTTTTATAATAGCTCCGAAACTATTTGAGATATGAAATTACTTAGCATTACAAATATGTATATATATTTATAATACAAATATTTTATTCGAAACATATTTTTATAAAATCAATAACTTTCAATATATACGCAATTATATATATATTTTTAACTTTTTGGGCATTAAAGCTTAAGTATTGCGACCGTAAGAAAAACTAACCTGAAATGTTGATGGATGTCGACGTCTCATGACCCCCCGAACCCTTAAAAATAGTCTTTGCAATGCCGTCTGTCTGTGTGTCTATTAAAACTTAAAATTAAGGGTAGTTTTACTGAATGGCAAAAAGAGAAAAAGTCGATTTTCTCAAAATCGGCTCCAACGATTTTGATTAAATTTCATTTATAAACATTAATAAATATTACAAACAAAATGGCTACCCTCAATATTTCGGCAAAATGGCTTTAAGGGCTCCGGTCTGATGCGTAAATTAACATTTTTTTAAATAGCTCCGAAACTATTTGAGATATGAAATTACTTAGCATTACAAATATGTATATATATTTATAATACAGATATTTTATCCGATACATATTTTTATAAAATCAATAACTTTCAATATATACGCAATTATATGAATTTTTTTTAACTTTTTGGACATTAAAGTTTAAGTATTGCGACCGTAAAAAAAAAACTAACCTGAAATGTTGATGGATGTCGACGTCTCATGACCCCCCGAACCCTAAAAAATAGTCTTTGCAATTCCGTCTGTCTGTGTGTCTATAAAAACTTAAAATTAAGGGTAGTTTACTGAAGGACGAAAAGAGAAAAATTTGGTTTTCTCAAAATCTACTTAAACGATTTTGATTAAAATTCGTATCTAGGCGTTGATTAAGATTATAAATAAACTGGCTATTTTCATTTTCCTATGAAAATGATTTTTAGGGTACATTACAGAAGCGTTAATTTCCGTATCTCCACAACTATTGGAGAAACTAAACAACTTATCATTGCAAAATTCTAGGACTATTAGAAATAAAAAACTTTTATTTGACATATATTTTTATAAAAACAGCAGTTTCTGAGATATTTGCAAATATATTAATACAATTTTGTGAGCTTTAGTTGTAAACATATACTACTTAAGTCTTAACGCAATAATACTCCAATGCCATAGAGTAATTAAATATAAGTAAGTATCTAAAAAAAGTTTGTTATTTTTCCTTAAATCTCTTAGGAGAAATGTTTGCATAGCAATGATCTATCTCCATTTTAGACTCAATAGTCAATATTTACATTTTTTATTGGTCAAAATGTATAAATGAATAATTAAATATCAACGCGATGACTTGAAGATCTGCAACATCTTTTAAAATGTTAAAATTTTAACCAGAAATCGAAATTTTAATACGAAGTGTTGACCCTTGTGGAAGACATTAAACTGTTTGAAATGTTCTTAGGTGGACAAAGATGCGCCTCTTTTCTCATTGATTCTATATCATTGTATATTATTTTATGCGTGTTCTTATGTGGAGTGGTGATGATACAATGTACATTATTCCGTTCAGAAATCTTACGAGTTTATAGAAAGAGAGAGAAAGTCTGTGCGGTGTGCCGTACCATTTATTTTATTAAATGGCTTCCCCCTATAGCTCCACGTCAATGCTGGTACATTTATAATAAACCTTGCCATCTTCGCCCACACTCTTATTGTCTAAATAGAGTTCGAAAACCTAAACAGTATTGAATTAAGGTAGAAAATCTTGAATTATTCTCATAACCATTAATTCCTTCAGTTCTAAATCATATTAAAATGTTATAAACTCATCCCATATTTTACTATTGATTTAGATTATAGATTTTTAAATAAGCCAATTGGATAGTGATATGTAAATTATAATTTAGAGCAGGATAACAACCATCGGTTTCAAGGGAAATTAGAAATGTATTTAGGAGAAATCACACCCTTAATACAACTGGTAGGAATTTGAACTTTATCCTCCCATCAGAGGCAGACAAGACTATGTGGGATTAGCATTTGATCTATGTGTCCAATGGTGGCAGGCTTTACGATGATAAGAATATTATAATAAATCCTAGAATGAGTGTTATATAATAATATTATTTAGTTCTTAATAAAGTCTAAAATATTAAAAATCAAGTTTTGAAATCTCATGTTTCATTAATTTAGTATATAAGTTAATATGTGGATTCTTAAAAGATTTTTTAATTAAAAATATAGTTACAAGAGCAAGCCTTTAGTTACATCTTGGCATATAATTATGTCGACATAGCTTGTCAAAGTTGACAAATGTTTGATAAATACTTAGCCCTATTGATAGAATGGGTTGAAATTCATGTAAAAATTTGACTATAGTTTAAATTATAATACTAAGCTACTATACTGATTCAAGGTAAGATGGCTTGTATTATGATGAAATATTTATTGATATTTCATATTGACAAAAAGAAAAGATTCAAAATTTAATATTTGATCAACATTGATACAAGTTGTTTTGAAGGTATATTTGTAGGAAATTTGATTTTACTTATGAATAACTGAACGTAGTTTAAGAAACTTTGCTGACTGTGACATTCACCCCCTTATTGAACCGTATATTTTAAAAAAAAATATGTTTCACGTGAGTTAAAAAAAAAGTCTGCCCAATTAAAGGGGGAATATAATCTAAAACGACTATACGCGCTGTTGTATATATGCGTGAGAAGCGCACTATGTCCAGCAACGTACTCACTTATTTACAGCCACCCTCTACTAATAATACCCCTCTTAGGTGCAGCTGCACGCATATTTGACCAGCCCGTAGCAATCAGTAACCGGTGGTAACTTGAACATTAAATTTTCCCTACACTATTTTCTCCCTCCTACAACTGGTTGAGTCAGCAACTGTTCTACGAGGTTTTTTTTAAAAATGTTGTTTGATGGGGGGGGGTGGTGAGGGGGAGGGGGTATTATAGGAGGGAGAGCAATGTCGCATGGGAATATCAGGAATGACTGGGCAAAATGGTTCTCTTCCTCTTTTTCTTCACCTGCTTCCAAACGCTTTACCAGCACTCTGTCAAACACGATGACACAATCTGCTGATGATGGTGACGATACACATTGTTACCAGATCAAATATTGAACTTTATTATTAAGATAACAATCGATAATATCCCTTGTAAACACGATTATATGAATTTAGCACCTAAAGGTCGCGCATTGTGTTCCAACAACGTTTTACCGGATTTTATTTGATCTTATTGTTGAACATCCCACGGATTAGTTGGGGAATTAAACAGAATGTCAGAGATAATCCATAGAGGGGAGAAACTTTGTATTCAAATTTGGTAGATCAATACAAATTATTTTTGTAATAGAGGTTGATGGTAGGTCTAATACCCTTATAATTAAAAAAAAAATTTTTCTAATCATTTAAATAAAGATTGTGTTTACAATTTATTAGAGTAAAATTGCTTGACTTAAATTATGTTTTCATTGATGACATATTTTACAATGATTAACAAATTATGTAAACGTGAATATTTAAGGTGAGTTCAACTTACTGAAAAATTAAGAATTAATAGCCAGAGCTATTATTTATGCTTATTAGTGGGGATTACTCCACCTAGATATCATATTCTGAAAATTGAAAAATGACACCTGGACACGGGAATCGAACCCGGGACTAAGCCAGAGGTCCCGGGTTCGATTCCCGTGTCCAGGTGTCATTTTTCAATTTTCAGATTACTGAAAAATGTTAACTTAAGATAGGTAAGAAAGGTCACAGTTAACTAAAAAAGAAGGTATAGTTAACGTTTTAGTTAAGAGTTGAGCTATTTTCATACATTTTCTTCAAGAAATTTATCAACGGAATAATTTATTTTAACACACATAATTGAATCTTGTGAATAAATTGAGAGTTTTTGAGATCAAATTGCTGAGAAAGATATTTGTGCCTAAGCGAGATGAATAAACAGGATAATGGACAAATATTAATAATGAAGTATTGCATGGTTAGTATGTATGCAATCCCCAAAAGTATTAAGGATCATCGAGGTGAATTTGATGGCCATGTAGCACGTATGGGTGGTTTCAAATATTTACACAAAACTTTCTTAAGTTAGAAAACCTGACGTTACTAGACTACTTACTTAAATGACCAAGATATTGATGGAAGAATAACTTTAAAACCAAAATATAGTAGATCATTGGTGTCGGGTTATGGGTTAAATTAAGGTGTCTCCCAGGAATGGGTTAAATGGCGAACTTAAATACTATAAGATATGAATTATGGAGTTCATAAAGGTCTAAAGGTTTGTTAGTATCCCATAAAAAATTATCACGTTGAAATTCATTTTTGGTTTATTTATTTTACTTAAATTTTCTAACAAATACAATTCACTTATCAACATTTTCTTTTAAAAAATTGTTGAAACTTGGATATTAATGTGAAAAATATATTAAAATTTACTACATTTTTGCTATTCTATGTTTATATTTTTATGCTTCCTAAAAGGTTATTTCAATTTTAACTATAGTGTGTGTTTTTATTTCTGAAAATTCTTAATAATATCGTTTTGAATAATATACATGTAAGAATTTACCATATTGTATATGCCAAGACATTATTTTTTATTTAATACTTATATAAAAAGATATATAATTAAAACTTAAGGAAATTTGTTCAAAAGATTACCTTTTCTTTAATATCATCACAAATCTATATTTAACATGCTAGATACAAGCTCTATATTATAAACTTTTAAAGTTGATTTTAGGGTTTTATGATGAGTAGGGTAACTCGAAAATGTATTAAAATCATGTTTGGTCAAGTCTTTTCAACATATGACTGTACATTAACCTTTTTTTATTGTTAAAGTGAAAGTTTGATTGATGTTTACTTCAAAATAAAATAAGAAGTTAAAAAATAGAAATCTTTGTATAACATTTCGTGACATGAACATGTAGCATTGAGTTTTGTATATGAGCTGTTGTTCAATTGAAGTCATCTACGACCAGTCGACCACGAATATTCATCATGACTCTTACTATCAAGGGCTTTTATCTCCATTGTAATGATCTATCACTATAATCACTGTCTCTAACCTTCATACATTCATTTTCAGAGTATCGAAAGGTATTCTCTTAGTTAATATTCATATTATACACAACCGATATAATTGGACGTATTTAGTAGTTGTACTAGGCGTAACTTATTATAGCAGATAATCTGGATGATAATTTTCCATTTTTTTTTAAATTTTCTATAGAGGGATAAGTTTTAGTTTAAATATCTACTTTATATTAGCTTATAAATGAAATTGTCTGCATAAATTCACTAAAATAAAACATTAAAAAGATTGATCGTGATTTTAAACATTATATTTACTTCATTAGAATCAAGAATTATTGGAAACCACAAATGCATAACATATTACCTTGTTTGAATTAACTTTACCAAACTGAACAAAAATACTTTACTAATAGAGTTTAAAAAATAGCTAATGAAAATTGAAAACACTATTTATTTTCAAATAAATCGTGGGTTTGGGCTAGGCCTCACTGGTATGTAGCATCGTAAATAAGAATAGTTTTTATCAGTAAGTATATATAACTTAAATGCGTATACAGATATACGTACATATATGTTTCTAAAATTGTATCTACTAGTTTATAAACCAAATACTAGTCTAATGAGAGAAGATTTTTTTTTATAATGGTCACCAATAACAACTACTAAAACAATAAAAAGAAAATCCTGCAGTGTAAGGGGAAAGAGCACCATACATTTCAAATAAACATTAATTATTTTTTGTATATATTTTGTGTATGCTGATAGACTGAAGGTCTGACTTTATGAATACAATACAAATTTGAGATATATTGTTTTCCATCTAAGTCGGTATATTTTTCCTTTCAGTCCCAAAATTTGCAGGTGCGCTAACCAAAGGAAGAAAGGGTGGTTTTGGGTGGTTGGGTTGGATCTCATATCTCTCTTTCTCTCTCTTTCTCTCTGCTCCATGAGGAAAATTTAATTTAATTCTGTTTCCTTCGGCGAGTCGGTGACGAGTGACGGTCTCTAAGTACGGGAGTAACTGATATGAAGGGGGGAGGGTGAGGAGGGGGGGACCGAGGGAAGGTTTTATCAAAAACAACAAAACAAACTAGAACAAGGTCTGATCAAACAAAATTAAGTTTCTTTCAAAATTTAGGAAAGTATCCCTTGAGTTTTATTTATTAATACAAATCAGTTTATTTCTACTTTGAATTAAACTGTTTATAAAAATTGCTGTTTCATATCATTGGTTTCTATAAGCCTAATAAAATATAGCTACAAATAAAAGAAACTATATTTATTTTAAAGATGTTTACACCTTTATTTCCTATCGGTTATTATATAAATTAAAAATAATATATTACTATATGATCGTCAGTGAGATTAAATCCCAATGTTTGTGGAGTTTTAAGCAAATACTCGATTTTCAAAATAGAATATTTATTAAATAAAAATAGATTTAATCCACTTTGTAAATGTATAATTCATGCTACAACAATTCTCTAATAATATTATTATTACGTGTTCTGGCCTACGAAATATCTATTCCTTTTGTCAGTGAACTTTGACCTCCAATGCGCCCTGTAATCTGCCTCCTTCAAATCCCAGAATTTTCTTCTTTCCTTCAGGTCATCTAGCATTTGGATCATCCTTCACCCTAAGATCCTCTTTCCCTCAAACTTTCCTTCCATGAAGACTTGCAGAAGGCATTTCTTCCTTAGTATGTGTCCGATCCAGTATTCTATGCTGCGAAGAATCTCATCCAAAATGGATCTCTTCTCACCAACTCTTTTCAGGACTTCTTTATTTATAACACTGACTGTCTGATCCTCTCAAGTATTATCTAGTACCACATTCCAAAGCTCTACAAGTACTTCTCTTCCATCTTCCTCAGAATCCTAGTTTCTGATCCATACAGTGTGATACTCCAAATGTATAATTTAATCAGTCTCTTCCAAATTTCCAAACACAACTTGCTTTTCAGCAGTAGTCTCTTCTTGTTGACATCTTCCTTGGCCATGACGATCCTCGACTTAATTTCCTTAGCGCAGAGGGCATCCTTTCAGCAGACTTACCAAGTAGTTGAACTTACTTATGTTTTACAACTCCTGATTTTCAGTTTTTATTTCCAGTGGCTCTTCATTTTTGTGAAAATGTATATAATAATAAATAATATAAACTTGATTATTATATATGATATGAAAATAAACTCATACTACAGTAATTAAATCATTCCATCAGTTTGGCTTGTACGAGGAAATAAATGTTGTACTGAACTATGTATTATTATTATTATTATTATTAGCACCGCGTCTTACTACCCGTTCGGGTTATACGCACTTACGCTAATGTGTAATGTAGGGTGATTGTGATATGAAATGGAGGACCTACAGTTTAACGTGGAATCCGAACCACGGTGGAGGCCTAGCATTCCTCACATTCACAAGTTGTGATTAATACACATCTTGTCAGAGGTGAAGGAAGGGTTTGGCAATCAGATAAATATGTGCCGGGACCAAGGATTGAACCCTGAACCCCCAGCACAGAAGTCCGACACCTTACCCCTAGA
Source organism: Timema podura (assembly GCA_033556935.1). Lineage (NCBI taxonomy): Eukaryota > Metazoa > Arthropoda > Insecta > Phasmatodea > Timematidae > Timema > Timema podura. Next base: position 68,458,335 of record JAVRXN010000003.1, on the reverse strand, counting down.
CCACCAGGTCACCGATTGAACTATGTAATAAATGTATGTAATATATAATTGATTTAAATTAATATTAGTTAAATATTTTCATTTAAGTGAAAACATAATAATTATGCAAAAAAATTATATATTAATACAAATTATAGATGAATTTTGAGGAGAATTCTCAATTCTAAAATTTATTACTTAAAATCTGATGCTGTGTTAGTACATATGTTTTTCCTTTTCTTTTAATACCGCGTCTTATTACCCGTTCAGATTATACGCTTCTATACTAGTTACGCTAATGGTTTTAGTAATTGGTAAGGTTATATTTAAGGGAAGTGTACATGCATTCATGTGAAGGGACAGTGGAAAACCATTTTGTAAAAACCACCATCAGTAAACCTGAACAATATTTTAACTTTGATCTCCCCGTCATCGGCAGTCTAGTCAACTCCAAGAATATCACGTTAGACCAGGTCGTTACTGAAGAGGTTGTTAAAACATATCATCACCCGATATGTAACATATGATATTATGTTCCACATCAATATAGCAATATTAACTCCAAACAAACAATTAATATATATAATTCTTATAATGTAGCGCAACGTTCCACAAATGGTGTGCCGCCGCACACTGGTGCACCATGGCAGTTAGTTACTAGTCCTGTTTGGTCACAGCCTAAGGCCCTACACATCTGAGTCGTCCACATTTATTACTTAGCTGTACTTACTAGTATTTTAAACACACCTGTCAAAAATAATATCTTTCTTGTGAATCTATATTTATGATTCATTCAAATTACTAATGGTTTGAACGAAATGTTTCCAAATTTTAAAGAACCAATAACCTAAAAAGAACATCTTCAACCTTTAATCTTGGTATCTATTGAAGTTATTTCAAGGAAAAAAGTGGTATTTTTTCCCCTAATTTTGATTTACCGTTCAAACGTTGCAATGTTTCTGTTGTCACAGTGTGTACACCCAAAAAAATAATGTGCCAACTAAAGTGTTGGTTGGTAAAGTGAACTGTAAATCTAAAAGGGTTTCTAAAAACTGGTGCTATATACATAGCTACCAACTGGGTGTATTATTAATTTTCCTTCCTCTGCGTCTAGCTACCCGTCCAAAATATCCACATGTTTACACCAAAATGGTAAAGACTAAAGAAAAACCACCCTATACTCTTTTAGAATTCAAAATACCATCTCTCCAATCATCTGCTCACCAGACCTAGTGAAATTGACACCTTTCTTGAGGGCATACTAGTACGAGTTTTAGTTCAATATACCAAATTATTACAACCAAGCCTATATAGAATAATATTAATATTTTAAACCTTGTAGAAAAAACTTAAGAAAGTGTTAAATTAGTCATTCATGGTACTTTAATTTTATAAAAAAATAGAACAAATTCCCTTGATCTTTATTAAATAATAATACTAACAATAACTTGACTTAAGTGAGTGTCTGATATTTGTTTATTTAGATCATTTCAGAGATGTATCTGTATAGCGTGTTAAACACCCTGTTTAGCACGTACACTCAAAATACCATATATATGACTAGCACGATTAATACAAGAACTAATATATTTTAATAATGTGTGGCAGATACTAACTCGCTGTGAATTCATGTCAGTGGGAAACACCCAAACTTCAGGAAAATGCCCCAGCTGACTTGCTGGAGGATCAACAGAACAACATCTCACTCACAGGCCCCACTTCGATGAAATGGAGGACCTGCTTCTCTGTGTTCTCCACGTATTCTTCTCAAAATAGTGCTCGTTCAGCGCAAATATGCAACTTACCTCCCCCCTTTTTTCTCGCGTGAAGACCCTCCTTGAAGACGTCAGTTCTGTTTGTATATAACCATCATTCCTCGCTTCACATTTATATTATATTGTATTAAATCGACGGAGGAGCTTCTAGGACGTCATTCTACATCTGCTGACAAAGCAACTGGTGATCACAATGTCTGAGGCATTGGTCTCACCTCTACGTTGCAGAAGTATATACGGACAGTTATTATGAGTATTTGTAATAGGAAAGAACGTTTGGGTCTTAGTACTCTTTTACTATGTTCTTAAGACATAGATGTTTGTGTCAGAGATTCTAACTTGTTTTTATATGCCCATAAGGCATAATTTTGAATGATGAGCTCAATGCTTAAATTATCTATGTTTCCATTGGACATGATTTAGTATGGCAGTGTTTCTGACTTTTTTCTATGTCCATAATACATTGTGTTATATACTAAGAAAAGTCATGGAAATATATATTGTATGGCCATGCTTAGGATCACTTAATGGTGGAAATCAGGTTATCTAACGCTTTGTTCAATGACACAATTTGGTCTGTGACTGATACAAGTTCCTATTACCTCTCTTTAGTGAACCTTTTTATGGTGCGCAACCTGTGGGAGTGCTACTAGTGTATTAGTGGCTCGCAGGGACAGTGTCTCCGGCCCCCTTCAGGCGCCGTTTGTAATCGTTAATACATTAATTGTTTGCACTTTTTATAGTGTGCCCTAGATAGGGTGGAGATATAAATATGCTATTGAATGTACAGTCAGTACTATTTAGAAATTGACCGGACATAGTATCTTTACAGCCTATATTCCTAGTAGCTCACTATTTACTAAGTTTAAAATGATAGTTCCTTTTTTATGAGATTAATCTTTGTATTTCATAACTCTCTACAGAGTTAACTCATGCTAGCTAGCTCAGTTAACTACCATCATAATAACTCTTTAAAATTAGGACTTACTAGAGTTTAATATAATTAATTATTATTCAACTTTAATTCATTTATACTTTTCAGGTCTAAGTCTAGTAATGGCTAGGCTGGATAGTTGTTATGTATTGTAGCATAACCTTAATTAATGTTTGCTTCCTATTTATATTGCCACCATGTTGAGACTGACGTTCCTTCGTAGCGGAATGTGAGTTAGTCCTAATTAGAAGAGTTACTAGTCTCAACAATAGACTCAACCTTACTTCTGTTGATTCCTAGTTACCTAGGTGTTTACTACAATTCTTCCCTATTGGGATGTATGCGTAAATGGTAACTGATTTAACTTCTCTTAGTTAACAAAGGACTGTTTAATCTAAGATTTATCTAAAATACATTTAATAAATTGACTTGTTTGGATTTAAGTAAATTGATTTTTTGAACTTGTATATTTCTCTAATGTTTCATCCTATCCAAACCTTAATTTAATTATTTTATAAACGAATTCGTCACTTCTTCTGTTATATAGAAGAAGCGATGGTTCAAACTGCCCCTCTCTCAGTCCGTGCATCAACTGAAGGGGAATTTAGAGTAAATTGGCTTCCAACTATTAGATTCCTTGTTCTCAGTCAATATGCCTTCTTTTTAAAGCGGATGAGACCCCTTGATTGACCTTCTACTCCACACAACAGTACTTCCATACGTGTAGTAGATGGATTCAGGGGCAGGCTTGATTTCATTTGGCGCATTGAGTTTGATTTTCTAATTATTGTTACCCGCCTCGGTGGCGTAGTTGGCTAACGCGCTAGTCGTGTTGAGCTCGACCGCCGAGGACGGGGAGATCGAGGTTCGAATCTCGGTCGGGTGAACTGAGAGTGGTTTTTCCTAAAAAAGGTTTTCCACTCTCCCTCCACGCAAATGCGGGTTCACTTCCTCTAAAATTCAACCCTCCCAATTCCTAATCCATTAGAGTAATTAGTACTTAAGCGTATAACCCGAACGGGTAGTAAGACGCGGTGTTAAATATTATTTTTATTATTATTAATCTAATTATTGTTTTTTATTATTAGACTATTATTATTATTATTATTATTATTATTATTATTATTATTATTATTATTATTATTAAATGAGGTATTTAACGTACACTTTCTGAACTGACTGATTATGACAGCACATGAGAATCTCTATTAGGGAGAACGAAAAGACATACTGTACCAATTTTGGTTTTCTCACATATTTTTCAGGGATCATTTAGGCCTACATGCCACAATGGTCATGAGACCGACGGCTTTACTTCCCTTCAAAGAAGTTGTGCTATGGATTTTATCACTCAAGAAAAATCCATCAATCCCAGCTAAGTTCGAACCTACGATAATAGAGTCTTGAGGCAAGCACTTTAGCCCAAGACTACCGAAATCGACCATAGTAGTTTCAACAGTTCTTGATTAATATAATGTACATCTGGAAATTTGATGGAGACCATATTTATTAATTTAAAAGGTTTTTTATTTAGTGCCAATCTGCTTGTAATATAGAGTCAAGAAATGACGATATTATTATTTGTAGGATTAATATTTATTTGTTTGAGAAAAAAAATGTTAAATAAATCGCACAATTATGGGCCTTTACTTAAATTCATTTCCATCCCACTCTAAAGTTGAATTTCAACATAAACGTCTTTTAAGTGTCAGGTAGCTTATGCCAAAGATTGTGTTTATTACTTGTATAGCTTGTGATATTATGTTATTTATGTCTACCTCAGTGGTCGTGGGGTAAATTGCTGGCCTCAGGACTCTATGTTCATGGGTTCAAACCCATCAGATATTGAAGAATCTTTCCGTAGAACTTCCTTAAAAAGGGAAGTAAGGCTGTCAGTCCCATGTAAACCATGTAATGTAAAATAAATCTTTAAGGTATGTGATAATACTTTTCCGGAAAAATCAGTAGGTCCTTTCGTTCTCGCTGAGAGAAATTCTTGTGTGCTGATATAATCAGTAGGTTCATAAAGTGCACATTTTTTCTTACTCCCTCCACCCAAATGTGGGTACACTTCCTATAAATGTTAACCTCCCTCTCTTATCCCCAACCGACTAGTGTCATTAGTAAATAAGCGTATAACCCTAATGTGTAGTAAGACTGTGCTAAAAAAAAGTATTCGTATTCCATGTGAAACGTACTTAAACTTTCACTCCCGTCCGTGTTGGCATCGAACCCGCTACTCCTTGTTAGAATACTTGTTCCCCCTCTCATGGCTGGCACCTGCGCGCGCATCTTCAGTCCTCCCCTCCAGCCGCAGGCTCGGTAGTGTATCTACAGCGCCCGTGCCGTGCGGGTGTGTGCTCCTCTCTCGCCTTACGCTATATCGGCTCTCTCTCAATTCGAACGCAACAATACGCGCGTGCGTACTCGAACCCATGGACCCTAGAGGGAAACCTTTATGTCGATTGTTGCTAAAATAGCATGTATTGATGGGCCCTATCTGTTTTGAGTGCAATAGATTATTTGGCAAACTTTTACCGAAATAGGTTGTGTATTGCTAATTCATTTTTAAATACATTGTAGAATTGTGAAATATAATATTTAGTTTTGATTGAGACAAAGGTATAAGTAGGCCTATAGTTCTAATAAAGGAACTTATCGATCCTTTTGATATAAAAAGTTTGTGAAAAAACATTAATTGATAAAACCCCTTTTAACTACAAAATGTCACATCCATTTGACATTGACTATAAGTGAAGAACAATGCGTCACGTTGAAAAAGAAAGAATCTATACATAAACATGACTCTACCAGTGAAACTAGTGGAATCCCCCTCATTCTTAGTGGTTTAATTGGTCAGTGCACCTTGTTACTTCCCACTAGTGGTATTTACGGTGGTTGCTAAGAAGATACTTTACGTGTGTGTGGTCTTTTTTTTTTATGTTGCCTCCCGAAGAGTTTTATATTTTATTTTAAGCTCGTCACGAGGATAATTTATTTTGATGGATAACATTTGACGTAAAGGAAGGGAAGCTTATCTAGTTAAAGAAAATAAGCATTTACTTTCTCATGTACAACCGTAGTGGTTAGCGTAAGCGTTTTAAAAATTAAAGATACGATACTTGAACCAAATTGTAACTACTTAAATGTTTAATTGTGATAATTGTGATAAGAATAGAAATATTTATTGTAAAGATAATCGTCTATAGTCAATTAGTCTAGATACTAAAAGTGGTGAGATTTTATGTATTTAAACAGATTAATGTTTTGTTTATTAATAAACATTAATTTAATAAACATAATTTTTTAATCAAACTGAGCTGTCATGAAATGAGTATTCTCAAGTCATACGGAACCACATAAATTGAATTTAAAAATAAGTGACTTCAAGATTGGTATCAGCTTTGGTCTAAGTGCACAAGATGTTGGCGCAAAGCAAGTCATCAAATGGACGCGTCCTTAGTTCAGATCTTGTTCGACCCCGGGTTGCTCTGATATTGCTGTTGCTCTCTTACGGAAGGTCAGCATTCAGTCAAGGTAAGGACCAGACCTACTTAAAGATTGGGATGAGCTATATCTACGTTTGTTGAAGATTGAATATTTTTTAAGAATGTTTTTTTTACCAACCCAGACGAAATAATTTTGAACCATTACACTCCATAGCTCTTCATAAACAGATTATAAATCATTCCGCACCTAGTGTTAGAACCTAAATAGTTTAAACACGTCTTAGAAAAAATGAATGTCGCTATTCATATTTGGTTTGTTAAATTTATTAAATCGTTCAATCTCAGTCAGACGGGAAATGCTATAAAAACGGACCGCACCTAGAATCAGAAGACTCATTATGAATCATCTATGAATTGTTATATTAGATATATATCTATTTTTAAATTCTTATTTAATATTTGTATATAGACAAACCTATTATATAAACAATAAAACGGTGATATTGGTTTCTTGTAAATAGCGAGAAGTATCACAAACAACTGATATTTTAATATTCTTGTGAAACGTAACGAAATATTTGAGTTATTAAACATATTTTTTTAAATTCATATAATTTAGACTGTAAATAACTAACCATGAGTATTTGTCCTTTATGAAATAGATTTATTCTACGATGGTTATAAAACCCAATATTATAGATGGGATGCTCAAATGCTAGTTTTTTCGAATCCCTCCAGTCCTGTGGTATTTATGATTCGTGACAAACACCATATCATAACGTTTTTATTAAATTTGTAATATATTTCCTTTTAATAAAATCTTTTTTTTTTTCAAAATTCGTGATATTTGATTTGAAAGAAAATTTAAATTTCCTATTCAAGAAATAAATTATTCAACCCATCTATATAGAGACTACCGATTAATTAAGAGAAAGATGTTTTTAGCACAATATAAAGCTGTCAATCTCAAAGAAGCGTTGGCTAGATTAAAATAAAACTTTATACGATCCAAATCTGGTAAAAAGGGGAATTTAGTAATCAAACACATTTTCGTGGAGCATTATAGTGGAAAACCAATTTATGAGACTCACCTTTGGTTCAACTGCTCGTAATTAGAAAATCATCTTAGAAAAAAGACACATTTTTATCGTTTACTAACACCATTTATCTTAAACATGCACATACTTAGATAATGAGGTATGAATGAGGGATTTTGTATTTAGAGGAATTGTAACATCGTTTGCTTGAAGGTAGAGCAGGAAAGTACACAACTGGATTAGAACCCTGACCTCCCAATCACTGGAAAATACTAAACTCATTGACCTTGACGTTTAAACCACGCCCCAACTAATGATTGTCAAACCAGTCTAGATGAGCGTTACATTTAATCCATCACATAATATAAACCTAGTTCATATTATATCCATGAAATAAATGATTTAGAAGTAAAAAGAAAAACTCAGGTAAATATTATAATACCTTCTTCAATGGCTGTGAGGCCTAACGCACTACTTTCGTGTTAGACTAGACTGCCGAAGAAGTGTAGAATGGGGTTCGATCCCAGTCGGGTTCACTGAGGGTGGCTTTTCCTAAATGGTTTTCCACTCTACCTCCACGGTAGTGTGGGTGCATTTATACTCAATTAATCCTTCCTTATCCATAACCCATTAGTTGATTTCTAGCACCACGTTTTACTACCGTTTTGGTTATACGCCAAAGTACTAATTACACTAATGGATGAGAAAAGGGGATTGTTGAATTTAAGGGAATTGAACCCACAGTTGCGTGGAAGGAGAGTGGAAAGACATTTAGTAAAAAACCAGTCGCAGTTCTCCCGACCGAGATTAGAACCTTGACCTCCCCGTCCTTGGCAGTCTAGCTGAACACAACTAGCGCGTTAGCTAACTACGCGACCCAGGCGGATAACCCATTAGTGCTGCTAGTACATAGGCGTATAGCCCTAACGGTTAGTAAGACGTGGTGCTAAGTACGATATGGTCTTGTTTCTTATGAATCGTAGACATACATAAAGTTATCCAATTTTTACACAAAAATATGTTAACTAGCTTTTATTTTAAGTTATTCCAAGATTTTTTTTATTTTTTAAAATATCTAACAAAAGTATTGTAATAAAAAAAATTATCGAGATTTTGATGAATATCTAAGTTTAATATAAGGCCGAACAAAAAAAAAATTGAATTTTACTCATTATGTCCATCCCCATCAGTCTGTCCCTCTCCACGGATCCAAAACAGTTGTATGGATTTTCTTTAAATTCGGTTTTTAAAATTTATAGGGCTTTATCTCGGAAATCTTGTTGATTCTGACCATTAGTTATCAAATTAAGGGTAGTTTAATTGTGAGATAAATTTTAATTTTAAACTTTTTCAAAATGGTCCTAATAATTTTGTTTGAAGTACAAATCTGGTATTAGTTTGAATGTTAAATTGATTTTTGGCAGAAATTTTATTAAGGTATGTTTACCAATGGGATTTTTTGTTGTTGAAAATTTGAACTAATTCAAAAATTGGTATAACGATCTCGTTTAAGATAGAGGATTGTGTGATAATATGAAAATTCGAACTGAATACTTGTTTATGGGTTAGACTTTGTTTGGATATAGTTTACAGGTAATTGATTTTTCAAAAACCTTGAATATTTAAAAATGGATCTGGCAATTTTCTTCCAAGTGTGTATCTTGGGAGGGTGTTATACATATACAAAAATAACACTATATCAACGCTGCGTTTTGGGGTAGAAAATAGTTTATGGGTATTCACTGATGACTGATTAAAAAAATATAAAAGAATGGCTCAAAGCGATTTGGATTAAAAACAGATAGCCTATCTGCTAAGTTTTTTAGGATAAAAATAAGATTTTTATTAAATTGGATTATATTTATCATGTCAAAAGTAAGTGGATCTATTGCAATCGTGAATATTTTCTATCTCGAGTGAATAATGAATATTTAAGTTTTATGTTTTTCCAAACCCAAAAGAGTGAAATTTACAATTCTCAATCTCTTTGTCCCTGTATACGGAACCAAAACGATTAAAAAGATTTGGTTAAAACATGATATTTATATTTCAATTTTTTTTAAATTATTTTGACTATAATGCTCAATCAATAGTAGTTTGTGGATAAGTGATTATTTTTAGTGAACATTTTTCGAAAACGGCTACAACGATTATGTTTAAAATATATATTAAGAGAGCGCTATATCTCACATGACACTGTATATTACTTTATACATTATTCTATATATTTTATTTTCTCATAAAATATTATATAATAGATTACTTCTGATAAATTTAGTAAAACTAGATTTATTTTGAAAATAACTTTTTAACGATTTTGGTCAAAATCAATATCGGGGGTCTATCTTACTTGATCAATACAAATGTATTGTTATTTTTTTTAAATAAATTAATATAATTTTTTTTACTAAAGACGAATTAGGAAAAGCTTTAATGTTTTCGATACTGGCCTGAGAATTTTGTTCAAGATGTGTATATGGGATTAGTTTTTAATGATACATAAGAATATGTTTTCATTTTTACAAATTACAGATAATTTAGTATAGCTTACAAATAATTCACTTTTAAAAATATATGAAATTTTTTGAAGGATTTAAACAATTTGTTTTAAAATTTAGAGATAAATAGTATTTATTGTGTTTAAAAAAGATTATAATTTCTATGTACGGAGCAATAAAAAATATCAATATTGGGTCCACAAGGTTCAACACTTAGTATTAAAATGTCTACTTCCGTATAAAATTTTAACATTTTATTCGGTGTTGAACATCTTCAGGTCATTGCATTGCTATTATATTCTTCATTTATAAAATTTGACCAACAAAATTGTAAATATTAACTATTGAGTCTATATTGGAGATAGATCATTGTTGTACAAACATCTTTCCTAAGATGTTTAAGTAAGAATAACAAACTTTTTGAGAGACTTACTTATATTTAATTACTTTATGGTATTAGAGAAGAATTGCGTTAAGACTTAAATAGTATCTCTTTACAACTAGAGCTCACAAAATTGTAATAATATATTTGCCAATATTTCAGAAACTGTTGCTTTTATAAAAATATATTTCATATAAAAGTTTTTTATTTTTAATAGTACCACAATTTTGCAACGATAAGTTATTTAGTATCTCAAATACTTTCGGAGATACGGAAATTTCAGCTTCTGTAAAGTACCCTAAATTCATTTTCATGGAAAAATTAATATAGCCAGTTTATTTATAATCTTAATCAACGCTTGGTTACGAATTTTAATCAAAATCGTTATAGCCGATTTTGAGAATCTATTTTTTATATTTTAGCTTTTTACTAAACCATTCTTAATTTTGGGGTTGAAAAGAGTCATAGACAGATGGCCTTGCAAATACCACTTTTTAGGGGTCCGGGGGTCATGAGACGTTGACATCCATCAACATTTCAGATTAGATTTTTTTTACGATCGCATTACTTGACCTTTTGTGTTCTAAAAATTGAAAAGTTTAAATATTTGCGTTTATTTTGAAAGTTATTGGTTTTATAAAAATATGTTTCGAATAAAAAATTTGTATTATAAATATATCTACATATTTTTATTCATAAGTCATTTCATATCTCATATAGTTTCGGAGATATGATAGAAAATTAGAATTTACCCATCAGACTGGAGCCCTTAAAGTCAATTTGCCGAAATTTTTGAGAGTAGCCATTTTGTTTGGAATATTTATAAATTGTTAAAAATTAAATTTAATCAAAATCGTTAGATAGAATTTTGAGAAAATCAACTTTTTCTCCTTTTGCCCTTCAGTAAACTAACCTTAATTTTAGGATTTGATATCCAATTACAAAAGCCCCTCGGGACGATCCTATGTAAACCCTATATACCAAGTTTTATCCAAATCGGTAAAATAGTTTATGCTCTAGTTGGAGGTACAGACAAACAGACGGACAAACGGAAATTCAAAAACATCATTTCTGATTCGGGGAATTATGAAACGTTGAGATTTATTAAAATCTTGAGTTCTAGTTTTTTAACGAACACAATACTTCTCTAAATGTAAGATAGCGAGAAAGAAAAAATGGTATTTATGATGAAAATTAATTATTTTAAATAACTGCACATACATTTTTTAAGATAATCTTTTACAGCATATTAATACATGTTCAGGATATATAATGTACATATATTATTTAGGCAAACAGAATAAGTATGAGGAAAGTAGATTTTTTGAGGAAATATACATTTATAGGGTAAAAAATATAAGAAAACATTTAGGAAATATCTTGTCATTCCTGACTGGGATTCAAAACCAAAACTAGTCACCATTGAGCCAGTCAACGTGACCATGTGTAATTAGCGTGGTTCATCCTAAAAGCTATTCCACTCTTTCATCACGCAAATGCTGTTACAATTCCTATAAACTCAGCATTTCAAATCCCTAAAATTCTAGATTAAATAGAACATACCCAAACGATTATTAATTTTTGATGCTAAATAATATGTTCAATGAATCCCAAAATATATTTTAATTTTGATGCTAAATCTAATGAAAATGTTTATTTCTACCTTACGTTATATATATATATATATATATATATATATATATAGATATATAACAATTTACAAATCAGTCAGTTTGTATTAAAGATTAACCGTTAATAAACACTGTGACCTAATATAAATGTTTTTTATGAACAGGTTAATAGAAATGAGAACAAGATCCCACACAAATTTAGCATAAACCTATTATAAGTGAGAACCTCTTTCTAAAATATGATAGGTATTTGTTGAGTGCTGAGATATTTGTTGAGTGCTGTTTTTTCTGTCTCTCAGCGCCGCGATCCCCCCCCCCTCCCCGTTTTAGTTGTTCAAGATTTTACCCTCTTCACATAGGAAAGAACATGAATCAAGTTTAGCTGGCAACTGAAAGTTTCAAAAGCTTCATAAAATATTTGTGAGATTTCCAAGAGGCATCCCCAAGCTCTGATAGTAGCCTCGTATGAAGATAAATGACATGCATCTCTACCTCGTCACATATTAACCAGTTATATAGTGAATGGAGCGATTTTTCACTGAAATAAAGAAATGATAAAATATTGTACGATCGCTTGGTAGTGAGTGATATGATACTATAAAAAATTCCACCCCCGTGGAAGTATTTTCTAAGTGAATATCGTTTGCAGTTTATTTTTTCACATACATAAAATGTTTGTATACCCATATACACATTGATTATGCTAATGGAGTAGCAGGGATTCAGGTATAAGAGGAAATGCACCCACATCTGCTTAGAGAAATAGAGAGAGAATGTAGAAAACCATTTATGAAATACCACCTTCAGTACACCCGACCAGAATTTTAACCTTAATCTTATCACCGGTAATCCAATCAAGCTGTTAAATCCCAAATGGGTACTAAGACAAGGTGATTAAAAAGATAAAAACTGATGAATTAGACCATGCTACAACAGATGCAAATTGGAAAAATATTTTATGTATGGAAAAATGTTGAAATTCTTAAATAATACGATAGGCATCTTAAAACCGGTCCGTACTATAAGCATTGAACTATACTAGTGGTGATGAGTGAAGTATAATTTATAGTAGTTTTATAGTAAATTTTACAAATTTTATTGTAGGAAGACTGGCTAACCATTCATGAATAAAACACCATGATTACAACTGCTAGGATTCCAAACTAGTTAATAATTATAAATTATTATAATGGTTAGCTCATGGCACCATAATCGATTAGTGTCCACATACCTTACTTAGAAGTTCAAGATATATTTGTGAGAATGGTTTTAATATTTCACTTTATAATTTACACTTTCATTTTATCTATCTTATTTCGTGTGAATTTGGATGCACTTCCTTAATTTTAAACCTATATCATAGAAACTAATTATTCTTTGCTATTTGCCGCGTTTGGCACTAAGTTTGGTTCATAAATTAATAAAGCTAATGTAATGCGATGAGAAATATATAATTTAGAGGAAATTTGCTGGCATCACTTGGCTGAATTTAAAACCGTGACCTCCTCTTCCCTGACTCACCAGACTAAATTATTAGCACCCCGTCTTACTACTCGTTTGGGTTATACGCACTTACGCTAATGTGCGATGGTAGGGTGACTGTGAGATGAAATGGATGACCTACAGTTTAAGGTGGAATCAGAACCACGAAGTAGGCCTGGCATTCCGCACATTCACAAGTTATGATTAATACACGTCTTGTCAGAGGTGAGGGAAGGGTTTGGCTATCAGATAATTCTGTGCCGGGACCGAGGATTGAACCCCGGACCCCCAGCACAGAATACCGTTACCTTACCCCTAGACCACCAGATCACCCAGGCTGGACTAAATAATCTTGTAATTAATGTCGCACGCACTTTATAGCCTCGTCCTAATAAACTTTATCCTAAAAATTGTAAAAAAAGAATAATTAAGACCTGCGATATTTAAAAGAGATCGGTCACTCCAAAAACCTATTAAAAAGCAGTCAAACACGGATATTCTTCTAAAATAGCACTGGAATAAGAAAACACTTTGCAAAGCTTCTAGATACGGTTAACTTTCTTTCTTTGAAACCTTAAAACTAACTTACCATTTATGGACGTAAACTTTGAAAAATCCTCTCCAAATAGACCACCTAATTTTATACAATAAATATGGTCTAGGAATATAAAATGTTAGAGAAAAAGATTCGACAGGCTTATTTTAAGAAAGTTTAAAATTAGTTTCAAACATGCATTTATTGTGCTACCAATTACTACCCACTTTTTATAATCTTGTTTGTGTCTCGAATAAACATTAACTAAGAGTTCCTGTATCCAGATAACTGCATCATTGGGAAGATGGGATAGATTTCAAGTTCATTCAACCAGGTTTACGGGTGATTGTGAGGACGAGTTCGAATCCAACCCAGGCCAATGTATAACGAGAGTGTTTTTTTCCTCAATTATTTGCCACTCTCCTTCCATGCAGGTGTGGCTATATTTACCGTCAGGTATTTCTTTCTCATTCCTATCTCCACTCTCTCCTAAGCCTTTTAAACAGACACAGTTCCTAAAAAAAAAAGTACACCCCTTTAAAACTTCAAGACATACTAACTTCACCTCCTCCTCAACCCTCAGTAAGATGTGGAACATAAAATACATTAAAAAATAAAAATTATTAGATGGCAAATCGTAAGAATCAACCCATAGTAAAAGGCTATAATTTCAAGTAAAATATGCAAATTATCAATACTCACAAAATAAATTAACTTTTTTTTAAGTATCTATCATTTTGAGAAGTTTCCCCACTTAACACCTTTTTTGAGACCACTTCATCTCAAGCTTTATGGTCTTGCTATAAATCATTGCTTGCAGGGAAAGAAAATTGCATTTAGCTAATCCCGTTAATCAATCTAAAAGTGAACGATGTCATGTATTAGCGTGAGAGTATGGAGTTGAGGGGTTGAGGGATACATTTTTAATTAGCTGTTTAACAGGGGTAGGGGGTTAAACCTTTGATAGAGGAACGGGAGAAAAAGGTCCTTTTAAACGGGCGTAATAACGATCACACAAAGTGGCACATCAAGGCAAGAGTGCTCGCGGCCTTTAAGGCTGTAATAAGGGCCATAAAGAAACGCCCGATTTCTGATACCCTACACTTCCTTTACTTTAATTATAAATTTAAAAAAAAATTACTTGAAACTTGGTTCTTCTACTTGTGTGTTAAACTGATAGTAAAGGGGAAGAAATTTAAGTATAAGATTTAAATCTCTATTTATATTATCAACCAAAATAGGATCATCCCTTTAACAGTGAGGCAGTTCTATCCTTGTAGATGTTATTTTAACTATGTCCAGCAAATAAACCTACTTTAACTAGTTTAACGTCATGTTACTGCTCTACAACATATTCCTACTTTTTTTGACGTGACTAAACTAAGCTTAACCAAACATCCTGTTCACGTTTAGTCAATTCAGTGGTCAAAAGAAAATTCTAATTATAAAAGTAGATTTGTATTTTTTTTTCAATTAAATTAATAGTGTCCTAGACACGAGGAAAAAAAAATCGGGACCATCAGTTTTGCACATCAGTACCACTGAGGCATCCTGGTTCATCTCGTATTCTTATATTCTTTACATCAGGGGTCATACATAAACCACGTAATGCTATTTTCTTACCGTTTTTAAACCTCCCCCTTTAAATGTAACACCAATTACTAGCCTGATATTTCCCCCCTACAGCCTGTGCTTGCATAAATTTTCACAAATGAAACTCATTATATATAGGAATGATTTGATGACACTAAAATAGATACTCAGATGCATTACTACTCAGAATCAGAAAATATCTATAGAAATGTTTATCAATACTGTGAAAACCATGAACAATAATACAATTTTTTCAGAACTATAATTTAAATACAAGATAAATGTTACGTAACTCTGGGATGTACTCAATATCCACTATATAACACCATGTACACATTAGATTTCTCCTTCCTTCTAGCCTCGCAACAAAGCTACGATGTTTAAGGATGACCCATTAATTGTTGTTTTTTCCCTAGATACCATAGTAACAATGAAATACATAAATTTGTGAAAATTAATTCTAGACACAAATTGAACCAGGATGGTTCAGTGTTTGAACATTGACTGTGATATTCAATGGTCCCAGGTTCAATTAACATGTCCAGGTTGTCATTGTATACTGTATTGAATCATACTCAACTATATGGACTGATTCTTAGGACAAACATCATTCATCAGTTTGTGATATTAATAAGATTGTAGTTTATTGTTACAAATTCATGTTATCACCGCACCTTACTACTTGTGTTAGTATATATTAATATATGATAATTAATTTAATGGGAAGGATGAAAAAGGAAGCTATTTAAGATAATCTACCCGCAATTCTGTAGATGGAAAGAGGAGATCCATTTAGGAATAAATGGTAGGAAAACAATCTCACAATATTTATCATATTGTGTATTATGTCCTATAAGTTAATTTTCAAAAATATGTTTTGATTAAACTAACTTCAAGTATGCTTTCCTCAAAAAACATCACTGACATTCTCCCAATTTATATTAAATATATATTTACTAAAAACTCGTAAGCTTTTGGAAACGAAATAATAGCTCCATACATTGTTGTATGGACATTAAATTAAAAATTATAAAGGAAATAATATCTAATGTTACTTATTTAATTTAAGGCATTAGGAACTAGGAAAACTGCTACAGACAAATTGAGAAAAGAGAAACATTTTTGTCCACTAAAGAGCAATAAAATCAAATTTATTTTAAAATATTTGATTTAAAAATCATGTATATTTTCTTATAGTTCATAAATGATTGGTTTTATAAGAAAATATAAATTTAAGTAAAATAATTTATTTTTAATATACTAAAACTTATATTTATAAATTAGCTCGTACTCAAATAGTTGTGGTATAAATAATGAAAATTGGAAAATTTCCATTATATAAAGTTCTCTAAAGGTTTTTTTTCATGGGAAAATGAGAGTTCCCATATTGTTTATAACGATAAAGAATGTTTAATAATCAATTGTTAGAGCTAATTTTGAGAAAATCAATAATTTTCTCATTTTGCCCTTCAGTAAATTACCCTTAAATTTAGGGCTAGATTTCTAGTTTAGGGTTAGATATCTAATTCCAAAATTCCTTGAGGTATCTTATGATAAACCCATGTTTAAACAAACTTTAGCCAATCGCTAAAATTTAGTTTCGCTCTAGCCTAAGGTACAACCAGATCAGGAAACAGACATTTATCAAAATATCTAGCTCAATTTTTTTTATGATCACAATTCTTTCTCTCCAAAGTGTTGATAGAAAAGTAAAAAATAAAAAATAATTATCTTCAATAAAGTTTAAAGGGAGTATTTGGATTGAATATTGTATTTCATAGATATATTATTATAAGATATTCAACCATATCCATTTATTTCAAACATGTAATGGAATTTTAATTGTATGTATACGTAAGATATTTGGTGAAAAGATTACTAGATTTCTCATCAATACTCGCTGAGCTTAAACAAGCAAAGGGGGAAAAAACGGATGGGTGTAGGAATGAGAGCATGTAAAATTAAATTTTACAAAGCCAATGGACACTTGCACAAAATGACAAGCTAATCTAGTCTGATCTGGCAGGAAGCTTTGGTTCAAATCCTTGTTAAGATATCAAGGTTAATTTTTCCTTGCTATCCTGGGGTTACCTTCTCTTTAAAATGTTCCTCTACATGCATACTTTATTAGTACAGTTAAATGCACTATTTGTACTAATAGTAAGCAGCAGACCCAAAACATAAATAAAATATATTTTACATATTACATTTTTTATATTTATTAAACATCACTATATTAAAATGTTTGGTCCAGATAAGCCATTTAAAAACTGTACAAGAGCTAATTAATTGAAACAATATTTTCAAATGACCCAACTGGGCTTGATGTTAAATCCGTTAGTCCCAATTTCAAACAAACCAAAATTGTCGATAAAATAGATTTAAAACTTTTATTTTAGAATCAATGTGTCTCCCAAGTGTGGTTGAACAGCCGTAGATGTTTTTATCTTATTGATTTGTAGTTTTTAAAAAGTGAGCAAAGAGGTTCAAACTTTGAATCAAATACACGAGGTTGATATTCCAAACAAATTCTTAAATATGGTCTTACAATAAGTTTCCAACACCAATTCAGTTGCATTTTCCTATATGCTAACGGAATATTCTTCACCCTTTGATTAAACATTTAAAAGCCATTAGTACTTTTATTATTTTATTTTCACTATCTTCTAAGATCCGGCCAAGAAAAACATCTTAAATACGTTAATTAGACAGAGATACGTAAATTAGAGCTTAGAAAATATATACCAACCCTCATTTGCGGGAAGTAACAGTGTGAAAACATTTAGGTTAAATCATCCTCAATACACCCAACTGGGATACGAGCCATAAACTTTCTGCAAAATTAAAACAAGCAAAATTAATCTGAACTTGAGCTTTATTGTTTAAATTTACCACCAAATTATTTTAATGAAAATATGACCCATTTTGACCTATATCTTGCAATATGTTTATTAGTTTTTTTTTTGGTCAATGCGTCGCAGTAACAGTACAGTACAGTACGTATATGAATTCATTATTTTGATGTGTTAGGGATGCGGAAGGTTAGATTTAAAATGTTTAATCGCAAATACCTGGATAAAGATTGGAAAACCTTTAGGGACGATTAACTCGGTACATACAACTGGAACTGGAAACTCAATCTCCCGTATATCTTCAGTACAGTACTCGTATTTATAGAGTGATGTCTAACCAATCGACTACCGAGGGGGGCAATCAAGAAATTAAATAGTTTATCAATAATAAACATTTATATGTGTGTATTTCACATGTGTGGGCATGCTGATATAGACGCTAGTGTCGCTACCTATTTTAACCCCTTTTAATTAATTAAAATTAATACCAAACCAAATACCTCAACGTACCAAGCAGTGACTCGAAACCCAACCGTTTCCATGACTGGCAAGCGAGAACAGATGAAACTGACCTTTTTTTTTTCCGTGTACCATCCCGTGGCTTTCTTTACATTCAATTAAAAACCTCTTCTATATTGATGAGCAGCACTAAAGGCTTGGAACAAATCTAAATGGAAAGGTTTCCTTTTGTTATAAAGTTGGATTCATACTGAGGAACGTTGTGGCTGTGAATTGCTAGTTCACGTTCTAACACATCCATAATTTAAAATAAAGCTCATACTAGACAAAACAAATACGTCACATAAATTTGAAGTTCTTAAGCTCTAAAAAAATATAATCTAATGAATTTGTATCATATGTTTTGGTGATTATATCTCTTTGAATGATAATTACACGAAACCAAATGTATCTTTAATGAATTATATTACTATTTGGGATGATACTAATTATATATCATGTTTATTGGTTCAAAACCTGACCACACTTTTGATTTTGTTCTTTTTTTTCTTGAAAAATTCATACGTTAAAAAATTGTGGATATAGTTTTTAATTCTAACGTTCAACACAATTACTAACTACACCAATGAAACTTTTGGAGTATGTGCTCCCTATGTCTCAATGAATTTTGAAGAAATTCTTTGATGTACCTATAGTTACATAGATTAATAGAATTAAGCGTTTGACTTAACCTAATGGTATCACCTTCCTCCCTGAAAGTAATCCCCCACACACACGTTATTTCATTTTGTCATACGTAGTAACACATATCCTTAATACATCGATAGCTTTTCCTTTGGGATGGATCTCCTTTTCTAAAGTTTGGCACGTAGTTGTCACTTATGTGAATGATTGATTGTGCCCAGCATATTTTGTCCACTCACATCAAATCCCCCCCCCTTGTCCGCCCCCCTTCTTTACCCCCCAACCTCACAAACCCCAAACACTTCTATTTTCGACATCATTCATTCTTTGTGTTTTCTTCCTTCACCTTCCTTCTGCACTCAATAATCACGTGATCGTAAGGTGTTGACTGCAATGATAGTGTGTCTGACACTTTTATTTTGTCTTAAATGATCCATCGTTTGATAGCCGAGATCACAAATAGTGGTGAATACTTAGAATTCTACTGAACAATCTTAATATCTTATTATTTTAGTTAGATAATTTACTAAAGTGTCTAACAAGGAACATTGTTTTACGTCGGTTTCGAGATACATTACTCTACTACCATTTTTGTACCAGTACTGTCCCGATAAGCACTTTTATCGTGCACAGCATGCTACTAGACCCATAACCGTGTGCTAAATCAGATTCATTCTCGCCAATTCACGTCCATAACGTCACCTGATTGCAAAAACTTCATCTACTGGAACACTCTAATATTAATACCCACAGCTGTGACGTAGATAGAGCATTTATCAAGAAATATTTAATATTTAATTGAGCTCACTAGGATGTCACGTACCCTAGATATACGTGTACCACAGTTTGGTAAACACCAGTTTAAGGCATTACTCTCAAAATAGAGTGGACTTAAATGAACTGTTAGATTGAGGTCTTAATCCATTTTGGGCATAATAAAGGTTGTGTTATAGAGGTTAAACTTCAAACTTTTCGTAATAACGTGGGTGCTTTTCATTTTAACCATTTCCCTACTCATCGGTATCACATTATTGTAAATATTGGAATATCCCGAAGAGATAATAAGATGTGGTATAATTGAAATAAAATAAAAATATGACTAGGAACATTAAAAGGGATAAATAATTTTAGAATATCATAGTAAATAAATGGTACGGCACACCGCACAGACTTTCTCTCTCTTTCTATAAACTCGTAAGATTTCTGAACGGAATAATGTACATTGTATCATCACCACTCCACATAAGAACACGCATAAAATAATATACAATGATATAGAATCAATGAGAAAAGAGGCGCATCTTTGTCCACCTAAGAACATTTCAAACAGTTTAATGTCTTCCACAAGGGTCAACACTTCGTATTAAAATTTCGATTTCTGGTTAAAATTTTAACATTTTAAAAGGTGTTGCAGATCTTCAAGTCATCGCATTGATATTTAATTATTCATTTATACATTTTGACTAATAAAAAATGTAAATATTGACTATTGAGTCTAAAATGGAGATAGATCATTGCTATGCAAACATTTCTCCTAAGAGATTTAAGGAAAAATAACATACTTTTTTTAGATACTTACTTATATTTAATTACTCTATGGCATTGTAGTATTATTGCGTTAAGACTTAAGTAGTATATGTTTACAACTAAAGCTCACAAAATTGTATTAATATATTTGCAAATATCTCAGAAACTGCTGTTTTTATAAAAATATATGTCAAATAAAAGTTTTTTATTTCTAATAGTCCTACAATTTTGCAATGATAAGTTGTTTAGTTTCTCCAATAGTTGTGGAGATACGGAAATTAACGCTTCTGTAATGTACCCTAAAAATCATTTTCATAGGAAAATGAAAATAGCCAGTTTATTTATAATCTTAATCAACGCCTAGATACGAATTTTAATCAAAATCGTTTAAGCAGATTTTGAGAAAACCAATTTTTTCTCTTTTCGTCCTTCAGTAAACTACCCTTAATTTTAAGTTTTTATAGACACACAGAGAGACGGCATTGCAAAGACTATTTTTTAGGGTTCGGGGGGTCATGAGACCTCGACATCCATCAACATTTCAGGTTAGTTTTTTTTTTTACGGTCGCAATACTTAAACTTTAATGTCCAAAAAGTTAAAAAAATTCATATAATTGCGTATATATTGAAAGTTATTGATTTTATAAAAATATGTTTCGGATAAAATATCTGTATTATAAATATATATACATATTTGTAATGCTAAGTAATTTCATATCTCAAATAGTTTCGGAGCTATTATAAAAAATGTTAATTTACGCATCAGACCGGAGCCCTTAAAGCCATTTTGCCGAAATATTGATGGTAGCCATTTTGTTTGGAATATTTATTAATGTTTATAAATTAAATTTAATCAAAATCGTTGGAGCCGATTTTGAGAACATCGACTTTTTTTCTTTTTGCCATTCAGTAAACTACCCTTAATTTTAAGTTTTAATAGACACACAGACAGACGGCATTGCAAAGACTATTTTTAAGGGTTCGGGGGGTCATGAGACGTCGACATCCATCAACATTTCAGGTTAGTTTTTCTTACGGTCGCAATACTTAAGCTTTAATGCCCAAAAAGTTAAAAATATATATATAATTGCGTATATATTGAAAGTTATTGATTTTATAAAAATATGTTTCGAATAAAATATTTGTATTATAAATATATATACATATTTGTAATGCTAAGTAATTTCATATCTCAAATAGTTTCGGAGCTATTATAAAAAATGTATCCCGTGGCTTTCTTTACATACAAATGAAAAACCTCTTCTATATGATGAGTCTAGCACTAAAGCTTGGGGAACAATCTAAATGGAAAGGTTTCCTTTTGTTATAAAGTTGGATATCATACTGAGAAACGTTGTGGCTAGTGAGATTGTGCAGTTCGCATTCTAACACATCCATAATTTAAAATAAAGCTCATACTAGAAAAAACAAATACGTCACATAAATTTGAAGTTCTTAAGCTCCTAAAAAAATATAATCTAATGGAAGTTTGTGATATATGTTTTGGTGATTAAATAATTCTCTTTGAAATGATAATTACACGAAACCAAATTTATCTATTAATGAAATATATTACTATTTGGGATGATAACAATTATATATCAAGTTTCTATTTGTCAAACCTGACCACACTTTTGATTTTGTTCTTTTTTTTCTTGAAAAATTCATACGTTTAAAAATTGTGGATATAGTTTTTAATTCTAACGTTCACCACAATTACTAACTACACCAATGAAACTTTTGGAGTATGTGCTCCCTATGTCTCAATGATATTTTGAAGAAATTCTTTGATGTACCTATAGTTACATAGATTAATAGAATTAAGCGTTTGACTTAACCTAATGGTATCACCTTCCTCCCTGAAAGTAATCCCCCACACACACGTTATTTCATTTTGTCATACGTAGTAACACATATCCTTAATACATCGATAGCTTTTCCTTTGGGATGGATCTCCTTTTCTAAAGTTTGGCACGTAGTTGTCACTTATGTGAATGATTGATTGTGCCCAGCATATTTTGTCCACTCACATCAAATCCCCCCCCCTTGTCCGCCCCCCTTCTTTACCCCCCAACCTCACAAACCCCAAACACTTCTATTTTCGACATCATTCATTCTTTGTGTTTTCTTCCTTCACCTTCCTTCTGCACTCAATAATCACGTGATCGTAAGGTGTTGACTGCAATGATAGTGTGTCTGACACTTTTATTTTGTCTTAAATGATCCATCGTTTGATAGCCGAGATCACAAATAGTGGTGAATACTTAGAATTCTACTGAACAATCTTAATATCTTATTATTTTAGTTAGATAATTTACTAAAGTGTCTAACAAGGAACATTGTTTTACGTCGGTTTCGAGATACATTACTCTACTACCATTTTTGTACCAGTACTGTCCCGATAAGCACTTTTATCGTGCACAGCATGCTACTAGACCCATAACCGTGTGCTAAATCAGATTCATTCTCGCCAATTCACGTCCATAACGTCACCTGATTGCAAAAACTTCATCTACTGGAACACTCTAATATTAATACCCACAGCTGTGACGTAGATAGAGCATTTATCAAGAAATATTTAATATTTAATTGAGCTCACTAGGATGTCACGTACCCTAGATATACGTGTACCACAGTTTGGTAAACACCAGTTTAAGGCATTACTCTCAAAATAGAGTGGACTTAAATGAACTGTTAGATTGAGGTCTTAATCCATTTTGGGCATAATAAAGGTTGTGTTATAGAGGTTAAACTTCAAACTTTTCGTAATAACGTGGGTGCTTTTCATTTTAACCATTTCCCTACTCATCGGTATCACATTATTGTAAATATTGGAATATCCCGAAGAGATAATAAGATGTGGTATAATTGAAATAAAATAAAAATATGACTAGGAACATTAAAAGGGATAAATAATTTTAGAATATCATAGTAAATAAATGGTACGGCACACCGCACAGACTTTCTCTCTCTTTCTATAAACTCGTAAGATTTCTGAACGGAATAATGTACATTGTATCATCACCACTCCACATAAGAACACGCATAAAATAATATACAATGATATAGAATCAATGAGAAAAGAGGCGCATCTTTGTCCACCTAAGAACATTTCAAACAGTTTAATGTCTTCCACAAGGGTCAACACTTCGTATTAAAATTTCGATTTCTGGTTAAAATTTTAACATTTTAAAAGGTGTTGCAGATCTTCAAGTCATCGCATTGATATTTAATTATTCATTTATACATTTTGACTAATAAAAAATGTAAATATTGACTATTGAGTCTAAAATGGAGATAGATCATTGCTATGCAAACATTTCTCCTAAGAGATTTAAGGAAAAATAACATACTTTTTTTAGATACTTACTTATATTTAATTACTCTATGGCATTGTAGTATTATTGCGTTAAGACTTAAGTAGTATATGTTTACAACTAAAGCTCACAAAATTGTATTAATATATTTGCAAATATCTCAGAAACTGCTGTTTTTATAAAAATATATGTCAAATAAAAGTTTTTTATTTCTAATAGTCCTACAATTTTGCAATGATAAGTTGTTTAGTTTCTCCAATAGTTGTGGAGATACGGAAATTAACGCTTCTGTAATGTACCCTAAAAATCATTTTCATAGGAAAATGAAAATAGCCAGTTTATTTATAATCTTAATCAACGCCTAGATACGAATTTTAATCAAAATCGTTTAAGCAGATTTTGAGAAAACCAATTTTTTCTCTTTTCGTCCTTCAGTAAACTACCCTTAATTTTAAGTTTTTATAGACACACAGAGAGACGGCATTGCAAAGACTATTTTTTAGGGTTCGGGGGGTCATGAGACCTCGACATCCATCAACATTTCAGGTTAGTTTTTTTTTTTACGGTCGCAATACTTAAACTTTAATGTCCAAAAAGTTAAAAAAATTCATATAATTGCGTATATATTGAAAGTTATTGATTTTATAAAAATATGTTTCGGATAAAATATCTGTATTATAAATATATATACATATTTGTAATGCTAAGTAATTTCATATCTCAAATAGTTTCGGAGCTATTATAAAAAATGTTAATTTACGCATCAGACCGGAGCCCTTAAAGCCATTTTGCCGAAATATTGATGGTAGCCATTTTGTTTGGAATATTTATTAATGTTTATAAATTAAATTTAATCAAAATCGTTGGAGCCGATTTTGAGAACATCGACTTTTTTTCTTTTTGCCATTCAGTAAACTACCCTTAATTTTAAGTTTTAATAGACACACAGACAGACGGCATTGCAAAGACTATTTTTAAGGGTTCGGGGGGTCATGAGACGTCGACATCCATCAACATTTCAGGTTAGTTTTTCTTACGGTCGCAATACTTAAGCTTTAATGCCCAAAAAGTTAAAAATATATATATAATTGCGTATATATTGAAAGTTATTGATTTTATAAAAATATGTTTCGAATAAAATATTTGTATTATAAATATTATATACATATTTGTAATGCTAAGTAATTTCATATCTCAAATAGTTTCGGAGCTATTATAAAAAATGTAAATTTACGTATCAGACCGGAGCCCTTAAAACGATTTTGCCGAAATATTGAGAGTAGCCATTTTGTTTGGAATATTTATTTATGTTCATAAATGAAATTTAATCAAAATCGTTAGAGCCGATTTTGAGAAAATCGACTCTTTATCTTTTTGCCCTTCAGTAAACTACCCTTAATTTTAAGTTTTAATAGACACACAGACAGACGGCATTGCAAAGACTATTTTTAAGGGTTCGGGGGGTCATGAGACGTCGACATCCATCAACATTTCAGGTTAGTTTTTCTTACGGTCGCAATACTTAAGCTTTAATGCCCAAAAAGTTAAAAATATATATATAATTGCGTATATATTGAAAGTTATTGATTTTATAAAAATATGTTTCGAATAAAATATTTGTATTATAAATATATATACATATTTGTAATGCTAAGTAATTTCATATCTCAAATAGTTTCGGAGCTATTATAAAAAATGTAAATTTACGCATCAGACCGGAGCCCTTAAAACGATTTTGCCGAAATATTGAGAGTAGCCATTTTGTTTGGAATATTTATTTATGTTCATAAATGAAATTTAATCAAAATCGTTAGAGCCGATTTTGAGAAAATCGACTTTTTCTCTTTTTTCCCTTCAGTAAACTACCCTTAATTTTAGGGGTAGATATCCAATTCCAAAAATCCCTCGGGGCAACCCTATGAAAACCCTAGATATCAAGTTTCAGCTCAATCGGTAAAATAGTTTAGGCTCTAGTTGGAGGTACAGACAGACAGACAGACAGACAGACAGACAGACAGACAGACGGAAATTCAAAAACCACTTTTTCGGATTCAGGAAGTCATGAAACGTCAAAATTCATCAAAATCTCGAGTTCGATTTTTTTGACGATCACAATACTTTCTCTACCTGTAAGATAGAGAGAAAGTAAAAAACTATCATACACCTTAACTCAGTCGGTATTATGTGTGTTTATTAGGTTAAGTGTTTCTTGTTCAATTCCTGGCATGGCCTAAAATTTATCATTGGTGAAATGTGGGTTAACTCTTTTAAACTTATGAATTAACGGCTGGGGGCTGGATTTTGTTTCTGTTTTAGATAAGTTAATTAATAAGTCACGTGGTGATATAATCAGTCTGTTCAGAAAGTACACGTTAAATACTTCAAATGAATAAATGGAATAGTAAAAAAAATTAAGATCACTAACGAAGGTCACGTGGTCTAATAAGTCAATATCACAATTCACAAGGGTTGTAGTTTTTAAAATCTTAGATGGGCTTACGGACGACTGACTTTTTTCCATACATTTTATATATCAATTTGGTTTAACCATACTTTCACCAAGTTAAAAAAGTTGCACTTCCTCTAAACTGCCCTTTATATTTCAAAACCCAACATTAGATGCTCAGCCTGTTTAAATGGAATTATCTTCTCACTGAAGTATTTTTATGGTAATATAGATATGAAGCTTCCAAAAAAAACGGTCCTCAATATTTATCTTAGAATATTATGTCGTGAATATATTTAATTACATAGCTTGATTTGTTTGAGAATGTTAAATTATTAATTTTCTGAAATAAATTGGCAGAAAACAAGGAAGTAGTAAAATTTAAAGTAGTAAGATATTGCATCAGCACAGATTTATATTGTTTCCTTGTTTTCTGACGATTAATTTCAGAACATCAATACTTTAACAATCTCAATGATGATTTTTTAGAAATATTATTCTATTTCTTTTATTTAACTTAATTCGTGATAAATTAGTTTCTCCTTGAATAAATTATCCTCATGTTATTATTCTGATTCTATCTTGTTTATTTGAGCAAATAAGATGTTCTGATCAATTTGTACCCTCCAAGTAAGTTCTTATATTATAAATTTATATTTCTCCTCACTACAACTATTTTGAACATTAATGAAATTGTTTGAATAAGGTTTTATTAAAGGTATGCCGCCAGTGTTTGTCGGGTATACATGAGATGATGTGATGATACTGACGATGATTAAGTGGTTCCAGTAGAGGTCTTAAACCTAACTTAAGCCTATTTATCTAGATGCTGGCACCCATAGGAACAATTCCCCTTCGATAAAAATACATATTTTACAGCCAGGAATCGAACCTGTAAACGCTATATTAGTAGCCAATAATTCTCACATGTAGACCAAGAGGCTGGGCTTTGAGGAAGGTCAGATCTTTATTTCAATTATAACCATTTATTTTATCTCATAACTGCTGCATTTTAGTTTAAACGTAATTGAAAATGAATTAATTTACTTTTTTCATGGTTATTGTTTATTTTTAAAACTTAAAAGGTTGGATTATTAGTTTTACTTTGATAAGTTAATTTTTTTCTTTACTCTTTTATCACCGCATCTTACTACATTTTCAGATTATACGCTTTCATCCCAATTAAGAAAACAATGAACACATCGTACATAACGTGGGTTATATGTACCGTACGTCTGCAGTACCCTCTAAAATAGTTAATTAATTTACTTATTTTGTGGCTTGTATATTATCTAAGAGATCATTAATTCATATTTCTTTCAACACCTTGCCAACTATGTTAACTACAATTATCTTACCATTAAAGCCAAGGAATTTACAAACGTAAAGTCTGAGCTTCACACTTTCATCATAGAATCATATTCAAAAAAATTGCCTCCTTAGAAACCAAATTTATTTTTAGTTATTATTTTACAATAATACAATTTGAATTCATTTATTCATAAAATCTAATCCAGGTATGAATAAACAAAGTTATACATCACCAGGATACATTAGTGAAATAAATGTCGACAACGATTTTTTTCTCTTCAGCAGAAATACTTTTTTTATTCTGATTCTTGACACACAAATCTATCCCGTCCATTGTCGTTAAAAATATTTCTCTGTTATCGATGTTTTGTTTCCCTTGAATGCATATGTACACCTGCTACCTCTTTTACCTTTTACTTACGTTTTCATTTTTTTTTTACATCTTTCATACATTTCTGTTTTATGGAATCCGTGCATGCATGTCGCTATTATTCCACCTAACCTTATGATGGATTACAGCTCTTTACTTTCAGGTTGTTCTCGTGTTTTTTTTTTTCTATACTTTCATCCTGTTTAGAGGAGAAAAAAAGGAAAAGAATTCTGGTAATGGATATAAAGGGACAAAGAAGAGAGCAGGGTTGTGGGCAAAGGGGGGGGGGGGGGCAGAGAGACATAGTTTATTTCTCGTGTTCTGGTAGGAGATGGAATACACAAACGATGATTGTGTATACTGTCCTATTTTAGTTCCAATATTTATTTGACTTTTCTTCTTTCTTTCCTGTCTTCATTTCTGGGTTATTCAGTGAAACCCTTACAACTGAATTTATATTTTTATTCGCCCCTCCCCTCATTTTTTATCTTATCTTTGTCGTGCCAAGTGTGTTCAAGTGTGACTTTTTTTTTATGTTGAAACGATCAAAAGGGAAATTTCGAAGTGGGGAAAAAAAAAAAAACCACCCTCACAAAACCAACTCCAGCATAGTAAAAATTGTGTTATTGGTCGGCAATCAACCATTTGTTTGTTTTATAGTGTGATACTTTGATAAATATTATACTTTGGTTGATTTTATCATGAATTGAATTTAAATACTCGTCTACGTAAAATAAATACAAATTGGATGGAAAACGCAGTATAAGGTGTCAACTCCGTCTGGCCTGAGTAGCTGGAAACAAAAGTAAAGGTTGGAATCTCAGCCGGTGCGTTCTCCTAAATGGCTTCCTTTCCTTTCGGTTCTCTTCACAAAAAGAAGGTACATTTCCTCAATATTCTACCTTTCTTACTCTTATCACATTGGTGTAATTAAATCGTCAATCCTAGATAAGTAACAAAAAGTGTAACAAAAAATAACCTAACTGTGCAATAGTTTAAAAATTCCAAAATTATTTACATTAATTTTATGTTGTACTTTTTTACACTCGGAAACCAAGGATTTTTAAAAGATTTTCCTCACAAAATCATTTTATGAAATTAGAATTAATATACTTTGTGCTGCATTCAAATTCTTTCAAGAGAAAGTTATTTGTTTCAAATATATACGGTTGTTTTTGACGGAGCATTACCACTGGGCCACGAGGCCGATTAGATCTTAATCACACAGGTGAATTGGGCCACGTTCACTGAAAAGGAGGATTATAAAAGATATAGATCTCTTTAAAGCTTAATAGCTTATTTGGAACACGTCCATAGGTGAATTGCGCCACGTTCACTTTCCAAAACATAGACATATATTAATTTTATCTACTCCACCTTACTCTGCTTACAAGTAATACAAGACATAATTTTATATAGAAATTTTACTTGCTATATTCAAGTTCGTCGTTGTTGGTAAAAATTTGTAGGAATGCTAAACCATGTTAAGTATTTTACATATTTGTTGTCGGTAAACATTTGTAGGAAACTCTTTTACAAACTAACACTTGTTTGTTAGGTTAGGTTAGGTTAGGTTAGGTTCCTAGTTCACAGACCGCTCGCTCGCAGCGCGGCGGATGAAATGACGTCACCCACCTAGCAGTGCTGCGAACTGTACGGTGAGAGACGAGTTAGTTAAACACAACTGAGGAGAGGTCAATCCCGAACCATACTAGAGCCTAAACTATTTTACCGATCGGACTGAAACTTCGTATCTAGGATTTTCATAAGGTTTAGAGAAAAGTTTTTGGAACAATCCTTTACCCCTAAAAGTAAAGGGTAGTTTACTGAAGGAAAAAACAACAATAAATATATATTTATCGGACACTCTCCTGGATTTGATACGTTTACAGCCTTATTTAAATTGTGGTGTTGTGTTTGGCGAGAGCTCCAGAAATCGAAAGGGGTTGTCTATAGTTTGTTTATATATCTTTGCACTACCTTGTCTCAACAGGTGTACGTGGCCCAATTGGAATGCACTTAATCAATTATGTTGGCATGTAGGTACGTGGCCCAGTTGTAATGTAGGATTAACGCCTCCCTTTTCAAACGGAGATCATAACTTGTTTACGTGGCCCAATTGTAATGCGCCCGTTTTTAATAAAAGTATTTCATTCTGAAATATAACTTCAATTAAATAATTAGTGCGTTACTGTAGTAGTTGTAATGGAATATTTGGTTTAATATATATCTCTTGCTCAAGCCAATTTCGTTGTAGATTTTTCTAATTATAGTTGACTTAAATTGAAGTAAAATTGTAGTCAGCACGGAAAAATTTAATTATTTTGTTTCTAAAGTTTAACGAAAGAAATAAGTATACCACATCTTATCAGAGGCAACGTGGAAACAATCGACTAATCAAAGTATGCACTGAGACTTTCAAAAAGTTTAATATCTTAGATCCATCAGAGTTCCGTCCATCTACCGTGTTAAGGCCTTAATGAGCTTATTGTGTCGACGGGCCTATAAACTCTAGTAATAACAATAATAATAATATTAAAAATCATAATAATAAAAATAATAATAATAATAATAATGATAATAATAAAATAATATTAATAATCATAATATTAATAATATAATAATAATACTAACATAATAATAACAATAATAACATAATAATAAATAATAATGATAATAATAATTAAAATAATAATAAAAGTAATAATAATGTTTTAAGTTAATCAAACTAGAATCTCAACAAGGCCGATTGATGTAATTTGGATTTTCTATCAAACTATGAAGAGTTGACAATGCGAGACTTGAGTAATATGTCACTTTCGGAGCTACTTATTTAGTTTCAACAGTCCGTAGTACGCAAGAAGAGTTCGATTCCACCGTAACTGATGGCTTCATCCATATTCCCTTTCCATAAGCCTCATTGGTCATAAAAATTGTATCAACTGTAACTTTCCTTAGTATTGTTGCTGGGACGGCTAGGGTTAAACAAATGGTTAATAAGAGAATTTTTTTTAGCACTGCTTCTTACTAACTCGTTTGGGTTATACTTTATGTACTAATTATGCTAATGATTTTAGTGATAAGAGGTTTATATTTAAAGAAGTGTACGCGCATTTGCGGGGGGGAGTCTTGAAATTCAATTTTGGAAAAACCACCCTCAGTACACATGACTAAGACTCAAACCTTGATCTCCCCGTCATCGGCAATATAGTCTACTGCATGAGTAGTGCGTTAGACCAGTGCGACCACTAAAGAGCATATATAAGCGAACATATTTTGTAAATTGAGATGAAATATCCACGATAGTAAAAGAAACGAATGCCATTCTCTAAGTAAATCGTATTTTCATTTGTCTACTTCTAATAGCAATTAATAGAACATAATTATTAGGCTAGTGATATTTTTCTATAAACACGTAAATATTTCAAATTTTTAAGTGAAATTATTAGTAGTTAATATATTTTGTTTAAATTGTTTTAATCCTATAAATTTAATTATAAAAAGGCTTTTTTTATCACCTTGTCTTACTACCTGTCCAGGCTGTACGCATAAGTATGTATTAACATTATTATTACTATTAATATTTATTATTATTATTATTATTATTATTAGGAATTGATAAGGTTGAATATCAAGGAAGCGAACCCACGTTTGCGTGGAGGGAAAGTGGAAAGCTATTTGGGAAAAAAAAACCTTAGTTCACCCGATTGAGTTTCAAACCTTGATCTCTCCAACCACGTCAGTCTAGCTCAACACGAAACTAATGCGATAGCTAACTACGCAACCGAGGCGGGTTATACGCTTATGTAACCTACTAATTACGTTAGTGAGCTAGGTTGAATTAAGAGGTAATGTACCTGCGTTTGCCTGAAAGAAGCGAGGAAAAACATCTAGGAAAAACAATCCCCACTACACCCGACTGGATTTCTAACCATGGTCCCCCTATTATTTGCAGGAAGGCCTAGTACGAAAGTGACGCGTTAGACCATTCAGCCCTTGAAGCGGGCTAGAAATTAATATAATTTCTTATTGGGTGGCACGATATCACATGACAAATGATATGGAGTGTAGCCACATGACTCAAACCCACCTCAGTGGCTGCATAATCTAAGGCATCACTCTCGCAGTAGAGTGGACTGCTGGGAAAGAGGAGATTGAGGTTCGAATCTTGGTCAAGTGTTTTGAGAGCTGTTTTCCTTATAAGTATCTCCTCTCTTCACTTACGCAAACGTGGATACACTTCTAATAAGTATACCCTTCTTATTCCCTAAAACAATTAGTATATTTAGTACAAATGAGTATAAACCTTACGGCAGTGAAGCTAAAAAAAAAGTAAATAAATAAAGACCCAAGTACAATAGGGATAAGGATCTTACGAAGTATGTAAATGAAGATTAACTATGTTAAGATCTTATTTGAAGGCATAGGCAGAAATAGAATAGTTAATTTTAAATGAACCTGCCTTAGCATGGAGAGAGAATAGTAACTCCACAGTGCTGGTCCCAGCTTGATAGTGGCATTTAGAAAAACCTGGAAGGTATATGAAAAAACCTTTCCCGTTAAAATAGATGGGCAATATCGCTTTCTCTCATCGAAATGTCTGTATTCTGATATAATAAGTCGGTTCAGAAAGTGGAATTTTAATACCTAAAATAAAAATAATAACAATAAAATTGTTATACTGTAAACCCTTCTGCTGCTAGAAAATATGATTGTAATAGTGCAAGTTAGAAACTTCTATTAATAACCGAGCCCATATCCAGCTTTCAATTACAAAGAAGGATTAAGTAGGCTAAAGGTGGGAGTGGCTTCCCACGATCTGAACTAAGTGATATGACATCTGGTGGGAACTTTTAGAATCACATCACGTGGCTCCTATTGACGGTAGATAACGAAAATTCAATGAACGCATACAGAGAAAAT
Organism: Timema podura; assembly: GCA_033556935.1. Lineage (NCBI taxonomy): Eukaryota > Metazoa > Arthropoda > Insecta > Phasmatodea > Timematidae > Timema > Timema podura. Next base: position 68,425,151 of record JAVRXN010000003.1, on the reverse strand, counting down.
AATGGACGTGTTTAGTGCTCATTTTATCAGGCAATAGGTAAAACACACGATATAGATTTAATTATATTCTGAAGGAAATGTAAACTATTATAATAATATTATTTATTTATTTTGTAAACAATTTTATTGATAATCTTAGGTCTCTCAAAAATACTATTCAAAGCTAGCAAACAGTTCATCTAAACAACTGAAATGGTTTTCTATATATGAATGGAAAATATATTTTTGTAATATCAATATTGGAACGCTCACTTAAAGATACTTTTATAATACTTTTAATTAATTTTAGATACTTTTAGAATAATTAATTTTACCAATTTACTATATTAGAGTTTTATTTTGAAATTTATTTTTAAACTTAAACATATTGTGAGCTTTATGTTAAGACCTTATGATTATCAGTATTTTGTTTTATCAGTTTCACATCATATATAAAAACAATTTCCTTTATACATTATTTTTAATGATAAAATACACTGCTCTAACTAAAACCAATTTCATGATCGATATATTCGTGACAACATTTAATAAATAATATAAACATAAATCTGGCACGTTGATTCGTCAAGCATGTATTTTTAGATAATTTCTCTCAACTATAATCTATACATTTTTGAAATGTGAATAAGAAACTCTGTTAAATTGGCAGCATATGCATTCCATTTATAATATTAGTACCAAGATTTCCCCTTTGGTTATTTTTTAAATTAATATTTTATCACTTTCTTCAGTGGCCGCATTGTATAAGGCACTACTCTCGCAGTAGACTAGACTGGCGATGAAAGGGAGAGCGGGGTTCTATCCCAATTGGCTGTAATGAGGGTATTTTTTTACTAAATGGTTTCCTACTATCTATCTCCATACAATTGTGGGCACACGTCTTGTGAATTAAACCTTACTCAACCATAACCCATTAGCGTAGATAGTACAAAAGCGTTTAGCTTGAATTGGTAGTGAGATGCAGTCCTTAGGAAATAATTTTTTTGTGTATATTATCGAAATAAATTTTTAAGCTATCTCTGCTAGAAAAAAAGATGACTTTTTTTTAATAGAATTTTGGGAATCATTGCATGTGGAAAAACTCGTATGGACAGCGTCAGTAATGAATATGTGCTGAAAGAATGCGGTTTAAAAGGGAATCCAATAGGTCAATATGAAATAAATGTCTTACGTTGGTTTGGCCATGTTGACAGAAGTATGGATCGAGTGACGAGTCAAATGTGTTTGGATCAAAAGGAAGGGATAGGCCATGTAAGACGTCACTAAATGTTGTAGACGAATGTGTGAACACGATAAATATTAAGTGTTTTAAGAAAAAAAGAGCATGTATGACTCAGTGTATGGATGTTGTTGAATTGAATGAAGGATAGGGAAGTGTGGATAATGTAAGTGTGCATAAATTAATCACGGAGTGGATTTTTTTTAAATCTATACTCACATTTACTTGTCTACCACGTAAGGGAAGGGCATGATTATGTATTCATATGCATCTTTAATTAAATTGATTCAATATTTAAAAGTATAAATAAAAAAGAAAAAGTTATAATATATTGTGCCACTGTTCTTTAAACATTTGGGGTTTTAACAAACAAGGGCAAGTGAGCATTTATTTGACATTAAAATTGACAATTGATTTTTTATTTTATATATATATATATATCTCTTTTCTTGCACATTATAAGTAGACCAATTATATTAACACTCGAATCCCTATAAATGAGGTCTAAAAATATAAATCTTGCAGTAAAGTTTATAGTCTCAAAGTAGTTCGGTGTTCATATCCCATTTCAATAATACTTAGTTTTTTATTACTGATTGGGTTCTCCCTCTCCATATAAGCAATCTCACTCACATTTCCTATAAATTCTAACTTCCTCGCTCTTACACAATCAGTATATTTATATTAATATAGGTGACCTGGTGGTCTAGGGTAAGGTGTCAGACTTCTGTTCTGGGGTCCGGGATTCAATCCTCGGTCCCGGCACAGATTCATCTGATTGCCAAACCCTTCCTTCACCTCTGACAAGACGTGAATTAATCACAACTTGTGAATGTGAGGAATGCCAGGCTCCAACGTGGTTCGGATTCCACGTTAAACTGTAGGTCCTCCATTTCATCCCATAATCACCCTACCATTACACATTAGCGTAAGTGCGTATAACCCGAACGGGTAGTAAGACGCGGTGCTAATAATAATATATTAATATACTCCTATACATATATATTTATACATTTGTACGATATGTTAACAAATCTGTGTGGAGAGAATGTGATAAAGCATTCATCAAATATTGGTCTTAGTTGGAACACAGTGACCTTGGATTTGAATCCCGACCTACACTAAGCCCATAGATATCCGCACAAATATGTGAATAACTTGGATGGCAAGAAAGAATGGTGCATGGAGAAACCTTTAATCTATTTACAATATAATCTGAGAATATAAATGAAAGTATAATGGGAGTTGTTATTTTCCAGATTATTGTCTGAGTTTCTCTCAGTAACAAAATTTATTTGAATTCAAACCTACAAAACCATATAAATAGTGAATAATTTTTGAGTTAGACCATTAGGTGTTAACTTCATCTATCTTTGTCTAAACACTATCAAAAATTATATAATTATTAGGTTATCAACAAAGCAATATGGTATCAACCGTTTTCACAAGTATGTCGATGGAACCAAACTTGCCTGGTCGGCATTAACGCTCCAAGTGATCATTTCACCCTCCAAATAGCGGCAGAAATTCCTTGTTAATTTGCCCCCAACCCCTTACCCCTTACCACCTCAAACCCCCATTCATCGTCTAGAGAACAGTGGTAATAGGGGCTTGATGATGGGTGGGGGGGGGGGGGGGCATGTGAAGGGGCTGGAATGTTGAAGTGTAGTAAGCGGGTGAATAGGGTGGGGGTGGTAACTTCGCTTTGACTAGATCTGTCACGCAGGTATTGGTTAGTTTACTGGTCGCCCTTCTGTGACTAGTTCCATAATGCCGGTCTCTACTATATTGCTCTAATTAATGAACTGATTAATGAAATGTTCCTTCAGTCTGCCGCCCTTACCTCCTCCATATTGGCTTTGGCAAGGGGTGAGGGCCCGGGGGGGGGGGGGCAGATGTTCACAAAGACTAGAAATCGAGTAGACTTAGAGTTAATTCAAATTGTTTAGGTGGGGATGTTGGGATTGCGATAAAAGATAGTTATTTTGGCAGTTTTTGTATCAAACTTTTTTTTTATCAAAATAAGTCCAATGTTGCTTAAGTACAAACATATAATTTAACTTTCTTCTCTAGGTCAGCTCAACATTTCTTGTATATTTATCAAATGTGTCCTTAAATTTACTAACAACTTTTTCTCTTCATTTAAGAAATTTGTCATTTAATGTCGATAGAATGACTTATGCAACAACTCTTGATTTCACCATGTGTAGAAAATTAATCTCTTTGTTAAAGAAATATTTTATTTATTTTGGGCACACATTTTTACTTTGCTCTAATAAATTCAAAAATACTACCCATTTTTCTCGTCTCCTACAGCATCACCTCAAGATAATTTCACAAAATTATATTTTAATCTCGTTCCCAAATTGTGTTCTTAATAATGTTAAGTTAGTATCAAGCGAGTATTGGCTGAGAAAGTAAGATGTGTATTTAGAAGGACATTTTGTACATTTCAAGCTCACATGGGTTTAGGAACACTAAATATATTAATTTAATGTTGAAAATTACATGTCAGATCACCAGGATGGGATATAAACCCCGGACCATTCACTAAAGATAGCTACATGCAATGTGAGTCTACTGACTTAAACCAATCGGTACCTCTGTTGATACAACTGAATATCCATAGAGGTCTTCTTTTATTTACATTAATGTATTCATGTGGCAATTACACGATAACATTTATTTTTATTGCTATAAATTCACATTAAAGATCATTCGGTTACAAAATCATACAAATTCGATATTCTAGCTCAGTCATAATTGAATGTATAGAAAAAATATGGTTACGGATTCAATTTTTGACATGGCTGAGGTACATAGCTTCTGATGAAACTGGTACCTATCCTGCTACAAGAGTCTAAAAACTTAGCTTAGTATCTTATTTGTCTTCTTAATTAAGTGCCTCAGGCTTAATTCTTAACCTAGCCAAAAATTATAGAAGTTTGGGTATATTATTTGTCGTAGAATTAAATTATTCTGTAAGTCGTGAGATAAAGTAATCTGTCAGTTTAGAATGTGCACATTAATACGACAAATAATTAAATGTCTTAACACTTTATTTATGTTGTAAGAAGGACTAGGTGTATTGTCTCTTCTAGAGATGATCTAGATTGTAGGTCGTGTGATGTTATAATCAATCATTTCATAAATAACGTGTTTATAATCTCTATTGATGATCAACGTATAGAAATTGGTGTAGATTTACAAATTGAGTTAATAATTATTATTATTTCACTCTTTTAAGGGTGTTTGAATGGTCTAAGGTATATTTCTCCAGTAGATTGATTTGTCATTGAGAGGAAGATCAGGGTTTGAATTTCAGTTAGGTGTACATAAGGTGGTATTTCGTAATTTGATTTCCCCTCTCCTTCCAAACAAATGTGCGTACACTTGGTCCAAATTCAACCTCCCTCCCACATAAAACACTAGGGAGTATGCGTTTTATGAATATAGTCCCAACGAGTAGTGACACAATTAAATAAATGATAATTTCTAACTCATAATATGAATAATAACCTTGGTGCTGTATTGTGGGAGGATCTTATCTTGTTAATATGATTCATAGAACCAAAGAGAGAGCTAAAAATGGGTAGCAAAGGACGGAAAATAAGTTAAAAGAGAGAGGGAGTAAGTCCAAGGATAGTGAACAGCGCGAGAGAAGAGAGTGAAAACGTTGTGGCAGTATCGGAGGGCACAGCGGTTTGCCTAGCCAGCAGGGGTTCCTCATTACAGGTCAAGATATCGATACATGCTTCGAGATATCGGATCTGACCAAGAGAGGAAGGTTTGTGTGTAGGGGGAGCTTGAAGAGTGGGAAGGGGGTTCCAGTGGTTTATTAGTCGTGGGTCTTACGGTGGTGAATAACTGGGAAGTAGTAAGAGTGGTCTAAGGTGTGCATTCACATTTTATAGAATGTCTAGTCAAAATAAAAACTAAAGATGAATATAATTTGATTTATAGTATTAGAATATTAATTTCGAATACCAAATTACCTTTTTAATTTATAATCCAAGCTTAAATCCACTAATATTTAAAATGTACAGTTATAATTTAATCTAAAATAGTGATTATTTTATTTTTTAAATCTTATTTAAATTTTAGAGCTACTGATAGTAATTATGGTGTATGTATATTTATTAAGTCATAGAGCTCTAAAGTTTTTTAACTAAATTAATTATTTTTAGATGATTTTATACTTTGTATCTAGTTTTTCTAGTTTTTCTATTCTACCTAATTTTACAGCCTATAACTTCTTTTTTCCAATTGTATGTAGCTGAGATTTCAAGTCAAGCCATTCATATTATTTTATATTCGATATGTTTTTGTTGATCTAGTTTCAATTAATTAGTATCCCAGAAATCAAGGGTTTGTAGGAATCGAGGTTTCAAAACTTTCGTTACATCCCTATTAAAACTTAATTGTTTATTATATTGTACTTTTACGATTTAGTGCAATCGCTCCCACCAGAAATATAAAATATACTTGAGATTGGATGGGTGGATAGGACAGAGCCAGCGTCGGTTATTATATGAACGCAATTATATATTTAGGATCATTTTTAATGTTTGGCCTAATCCTTAAACGGTATAGAGATCATCGTTACCTGGTCGGTCCTAATTTTGAGGCTAAGTATTGAGTTTCACGATCAAGAAATACATCCACCGGCTTTATGGGACTGTCGTGAACGGGAAAATGTTAATTTATGCCGCCCTGAAGTTTTAAAATTATCTTAAAACGGTTACAGGTCTCACATAACTAAACCTGAACACACATAAAGTTCTTGTACTTCATAAAGGTTACACCACTCCTTTCCCTGGTGGGTGATGTCCTTAAGGTCTCAAGGAATATTTATTATACGGTTCTAATTTTTAAATATCAAGTTGTAAAATTGAAGATATAAACACACCTACATCAATGGTCACGTGGAGTATATGTCAATTTCATTTTGTCGGGAGTAGCGGTAACGGTAACGTTGGGGTTTTAAACCCAGATAGGTGTATTAATAGATATTTACCTAAATTGTGTTCACTATCCGTTCAAAAAAATATTGCTAGATATCATTTATACTATATTATACCCATACGCTCTCCATTAGTGTAATTAAACACATTTGGCAATACCAAAGGGGCTGGGAAGCACAATATGTAAAACCATATATATTATACTTGGCTAGGGTTAAGCACTGGTTAATAAAGTAGCCTTCCTACTTCGTTTACATGCACAGAAGTTAGTTTACCCAACAACCTTAATTTAAAATTAAAATTTGTTTAATGCTATGATCAATGGGACCACCCATCGTAGTGGTAAGATTCGTTGCAGACGTCCAGAAATTCTACCTTACAAGAGGTTTTTTAGCTTAAAAAAAAGGGGGCTAATATAAAAATTAAAGTCTCATTAGGGCTAAAAACCGGGATTTTGAAGTTATCTTATTTAAAATAAATGCGTGAAAAGTTATAATTAGTTAATTTTTAATGAATTTCATGTTAAACTACGTAATTCTAAGAACAAAATTAATTTTTAAAAACATAGATTTAGCTCAATGTACTTAATGAATAAAGTTATATTTTTCCAAGATCCCATTATACATTTTTATAATTATTTAGGGTAATTTTATTGGTTTTGTTGCATTGATTCAGCCATTCTTATATTTAATGTAATAAAATAGTGCAGTGCAAGGCTGTTACTCCTCAAGTAGGCGGAGCCTCAATATCGTTGTAAATGATATGTGCCTCATATGCCACTTTAAGTCGAGACGATATGGGCGTGTACACTTTCTAAGCCGATCCATATTTAAGGCGAGTGAGCCAGCAGGGGGTGCAGATTGTCGGTAAGGCAGTAACGTGAGTAGGACTTCTCAGTTGGACTCTGACAGTTCCACATTAATCTGTTCCATTAATGCTGAATGTGAGTCTTTATTTTATGTCATGAATTATTTGGAGTAAGATTTATGTAAAAATTAATTTAATTACATCTTTATTTGTGTTTTCTATCTTGAAATTTTAATAAAAACAGTTCCATCAGCTCAAAATATACAAACCCATTTTGCCTAATGGAAAAAACAATGTAACACTTCCCGGAATGGAATAGGATCACTAAGAAATCTAGCTCGGCACAGATGGCTAGACATCCAAGTATCATGCTTTAAAGTACTGTACTATAGGTGTTGGGGAGAGGTCAAAATCTTATTCTAGACTGAGTGCAATGAATATGGTTTTCAAAATGATATTTTATAATTATAACTTTCTTATTCTATCTCCAAAGTTTGTAAGAAAGTGTTTACCTTAAAACAGCCCTACCAGCCCCAACTATTATAATTGGATAAGTGGTTAATGCCTTTGTTATAAAATGATATAATGCAATAATAAAATATAAACGCTGGGACAGTAGTCTACCAACATTTATTATTGATATAGAGATTTGCTCTTTACTCTAGTTTTGCCAGATGTAAAAACTATTCGTTTAAAACTGCATGTAAACTGTTAAGAAATGTATTAAAATATCTTGGCAAATTGAAATGTTTGGTAAAAAAATGTACTATGCATGCCCACTATCTAGTAATGTCTTAATATAAATAATTAAAACGAGGTTTTTGAGAAATTATTAAATTAGCTATATTTATTTGTAAAATATATACACTATCTCAAAAGTGAGTTTAAAATAGCTCTATAGAATGCTGTATTCCAAATTGTATTGTTATAAGCAGGAAGTTAAGTTGTGGATGTTGAAATAAAAAGCTTTAATTTAGGAAACAACTTAACTTTAATATTTAGAGAAAAATAAGTGTGTTTGATCCAAATTTATGATTTTATAATACATATATTTTCATAGGTGAAAGATTATCTAAAGGAGAAGATTTGGATGGATTTAAACACAATTATATGTTATAATTGGTTTTATCCACACTGTGTTCACGTGATTTAAGACGTCAGGTCTCAATAAACTGGATTCATCGTGAAGAAGAGTTATATGTTAGGAACCATTCTAAAATGGGATAGCAATTTTTCTTTAATTTGGTATTGATAGCTTGTAGAAACAGTTTTATATATCCATAGTAAAATGACCAACATACATATAACATAATACCTAAGAGGAGAATTATTTAATTAAATAGGCTGAAACTCCTTAGGAAAAAGAATAGCATTCCATAAATGCAAATTAAATAGTCCAGTTGGCATATGAGGGCTCTAACAGAAAACCGTGCGCCTCTGGATAGAGACCTCCAAACCAAATATTTGACCCCCATAATTTTTATAATCTGTTAAGTTCATGGTTTTTTGGGAAATAACAACCAACCACAGCTAAAAATCTGATACATATATATATATAAATGTATGCTTCTTTGATGTTTCGAATCAATTATTTGTTTTGTTTGAATTGGCGCAGGAGATTAAATCACAATTAAAAGTATTAAATCAATATTTATGAAACTGTGATCGTTACAATGAACCTTATATTTGCATTTATGATTGTGTGCCATGTTTTATACTTTATGATAACCAAAAACATGTTTGCATTTATATTGTAATATTGATTTAACGTTTAAACCAAACAATATTTTTGTGTGTAATATTGCATTTGTGATAGCGAATTTCGCAGCAAGATATTCAATTATATCTATCTACATTCACATATATAGTAAATATTTTTTACTCTCTAACAGATATTATAAAGTCGCATACATTTATACTATATTAAAATAGATATTTTCTACAATGTTTTCATTGAAAAATATTTTTATTTATATCAATAGTTTTTTTTAAGTTTACATTCAATAAAATTATATTTAAGTACTAAATGCTTTAATATTATTTTAGAAATATAAAAAAAAAAAAGTGACAATCACACACATAATAAACATTTTCTTTACTGTATATCTTAAGGGCTTCAATATAAACTACCTATGTGGAAATATCCGTAAATATACCAGAATAGTAGAGATAGTGATGAATAATGTAGAATTCAGAAGAAAGATATCCTCATTTAAGTTAAAGGAGGAAGGGATGTCATTTATGAAAGATAGAACACCTGATTACACCCAGCCGGGATTAAAATAACCTCCACGTTGTTAGCTAATAATTGAACCAGACGATACACATGCTCAAAAGTAGAGATATTAACTAATATTACTGACAGATATTAGAGCCTCAAAATCAATTTCAAAGGTTACAAAGTGCAATTTCAAGTCTAACGCTTCAAACCACTAGCTCACTGCTGCCGATAAACATGTAGGCCTATTGTAAATAAAGAAGGGAAAAAATAGGGTCAGATTCAGTTAACGTCATCTACTGTTCTCGAAGCTCTGGCGGGTATGAACTACAAGGCCGTTACCCATGTAGAATCTAGGTAATTAATATCTGTACTTCTACCCCGGTCACTAGCCAACCAAATTGCCTATGTTCCGCTCCTCTTCACGGGAAATCTTTATCCGTTCGTTCTCTTTCTGCTCTGGTCGTTTACCCTCACAGATGATTTTGCCAAGTTGGCACTATGCCTCTCTCTTATCCCCCCTACTACCCCCCACCCATTATTTTTACTAACTCTCCTACTATGCAGTATTAGTTTTTTTTTTTAACATTCCTGAATGAGCTTTTTTAAGTTGTGTTTTTATTGAAATAAGCACAATAAAATCTTGATATTTGAAAATCGTTAAAGGATGTTCCTCTGTTTATTTATTATTATTATTATTATTATTATTATTAGCACTGCGTCTTACTACCCGTTCGGGTTATACGCACTTACGCTAATGTGTAATGGCAGGGTGATTGTGAGACGAAATGGAGGACCTACAGTTTAACGTGGAATCCGAACCACGGTGGAGGCCTGGCATTCCTCACATTCACAAGTTGTGATTAATACACGTCTTGTCAGAGGTGAAGGAAGTATTTGGCAATCAGATAAATCTGTGCCGGGACCGAGTCTGTTTAATTCCTCGGTATCTTAAGCGTATTTAAATTGGTTACTGTAGATATATTTTTTATCTAAGATCCATATAAAAAATTCCTTATAATAGTAATATCATATTTGCCTGGTGCTTAAACCTAAGTATTTGATAAAAACTACTCGATTATGTTGAAACATTAGCTGTTATGAGCAAATAGCTAGTTCTATATTTATTTTAATAGCTAGTTTTATTATGTCTTCACTAATTAGGAATTGAGCACAAGAAAGTGACCTACTGTTCTTTTTTTTAAATAATTTAATTGAATTCCAGTGAAGCTTTTCCGATGTTAATTTCAGACAATTATGAGCTAATATAATATATCAAGGCTGACTGACTTGTTGAATAGGTCCCCCTATTATAAGTTATATTTTTAAAACAGTAATATTATATATAAACCTTTTTGAATGAACGAAAAATCCTTCCTTTATTTAAGTCAATCTCATATTTGGTTAGAAAGTCAGTTATTGAGTTGCTTGGTAAATAAAATAATTGGGCTTAAGCTCTAGCTTAAGCTTAAGATTTCAGGGTGGTTAAAAAACTCTGACAATAATTAGAATGTATTATGCAATAGTCACTGAAACAATAATTTCTGTTAAGTGACGTGTTAATATTTATTTATGTTTTGATTAATAATAAGCAACCGAATGAAATCAGTTCGGAAATTATGGATAATATTTTATTCAAAATAAATTATAGTCACATAAAAAATATTTGGGTAAATTTTTTGTACGAGTACTAATTTTCTGTATTATTTGAGAAATGTATATGCATTTATATCTACCTTTACGCAAATTATATTGTTAAATAATTATTATAGTGAACCCACTATATTAAGATAGCCATCCATCATAGTGATCAAATTGTCAGGAAAAGCGAATTTTATTGTAGTCAATTAAATCAGAAGATTTAGTTTCTACTTAGTTGAGGAGATAATTTAAAAAAAAAGGCTCATTTTCCTCTTCAAGGCATTCTTAAGTTTACTACTCACGTCTTAGAGCTGAATGTCGCAAACTGATGCCGCCACGCCACTTAAATTGGTATCGTCCAATGCCATCTTATCGTGTGTGGCCGTGCCTTTAAATTAAGATGACCAGCTGAACAATAAATAGTTTAGTTGGAAAAAATAGAAATTAAGGCTCTAATAGACATTATAAATACATTTATGACAGTCAACTTTTTATTATGAATTCTTCTTAAAATAAATAATCTTCAAAAATTATCATAAATTTTCATTCGTTTCACTAAAACATAATTCAAAACTATTTCTAAACATTGTCATTATGATGGATTTAGTGGTAGTCATTAAAATGTGCAATCCTTATGCAAGAAATTGTTATTATTATTATACTATTCATATTAGTCTTACATACTCCAATTGTAATGCTACAATTTAATAAACCATATTTTATAAGTGCCTGGTAACCGTGATAAAAAAAATCTATAATTAAAGTTAACATACCTGCCTCGGTGGCGTAGTTGGCTAACGCGCCAGTCGTGTTGAGCCAGACCACCGAGGACGGGGAGATCGAGGTTCGAATCTCGGTCGGGTGAACTGGGGGTGGTTTATCCTAAATGGTTTTCCACTCTCCCTCCACGCAAATGCGAGTTCACTTCCTCTAAGTTAAACCTTCCCATTTCCTAATCCATTAGTCTAATTAGTACTTAAGCGTATAACCCGAACGGGTAGTAAGACACGGTGCTAAAATTAAATTAAATTAAAATTAAGGTTAACATGTTTGCTATAAAATACAATTTCAAAATAAAGGCAAAAAATGACTCTCTCTTCTCACAAAAATAAACTATAAAAAAAATGTTAAATTATTTTACCACATCTTACAACACATCTGGCCATTACAACGCTAATTTATTTATTGAATGAGACAAAAGGGTGATGAGGGGTTAATTCGGAGGAAGTGTACACACATCTTAGATGAAAGAAAGTCTAAGGTTTGACCATGGTTCGATCCCCACAACCTTCCCGTCCACATAAAACCAGACTTGATGAGTCTGACAATTTAGTCCACGTTATCACCGAAGAGGGTGATAAAGATAAATAAAATCCTGGCTTCGTGGTATAGTGGTCAGTGCACTTATCTACCAACCTAGGAGTCTCGGGTTCAATTACCGAAAGGAGAATTTATCCCATTGGTCACTAAGGTCTGGTTAATTAGGCTCAACTCAGGTTAAATTATCTACTGGTTGTTTCCACATCTTTATATCCTCCATCAGGATCACCTTATCTCATTTGATGTAGTCCTAACAGGAATAGTTAAAAAATAACTATAAAGGTTTTGATTTAGCACCTTATTTTTCTATAGAATCGTGCTATAAGTTTATATATTAATTACGCTAATGGATTGGGAATGAGGAAGGTAATATTTAGATGAAGTGTCTCTGCATTTGCATGAAGAGCGAGAGAGTGGGAGTGGGCAGACATCAAGATCAAACCACCCCCAGTACACCCGACCGGGATCAAACCATGATCTCCATGTCATTGGCAGTCTAGTATATTGCGAGAGTAGCACCTTATACCATGCGGTCATCAAAACGTGTACTTTTTAATGTTGTTAGGTTAAATTAACGATATTTAAATCGACAAAATATATTCAAAACAAAGTTCAGTCTACCGAATGAAGCAGGCCTATCCTTAAAGGCCTCACCTTCTGTCCAAATAGGAGGTGGTGTAATTACCAATTTGACGGTACAAAGGGCTGCCTACTGTTCAGCCCGCGGGACTAGCGGGTCTGTTGCTCAAAGTTCACTGTCCAAACTTCAAACCAACCAAAGATCTGAACAACATTAACATTTCAGACGTTACCCATAAGGTGGTGGGTTACATTACGGAAGCTTTACTTTTGACAACTTGTTCCCTTTCCAAACGACAAACTAACTCCCTCAAGAAGGTTTCAAGTTTTAAAGTTGACGCTTGGAGAGAAGTGGTTGGGGTGGGTGGGGGGTAGTACTCTGGTGATTATTCATTAATGACTTAATCAGAAAACGAGGAGATTATTTTAACGCCGTGTGAGACGGAAATCGAATTTCACGAAACGATAAAAGATGAGCGGCTAAAAAGAGACTACATAATATAAAAAGATAAGGAAAATTCAAGCGAGCTTTTTAAAGCTATATATAGTACACTGATCTTCATGAAGCTTATGAAAAATTACACCTTCATCCTTCTAGCTCACTTTCTTTCCTCCACCATAATTTAAGAACGTGTTTAAATTTTGTGTTAATTTTTTTTTGTTGCACACGTTTTCCCCCTCTTCCATCATTGGATAAAACTCTTGAATTGGATACAAAATAAGGGTAACCATATCCTACGGAAAGTATAAAAAGAAAAATGAAAGTATGAGGTTTGTTAGGTTTAAAGGGTTGGAGCACGAAATTTGTTTGCTCAAGCCAAGCAATGTTTTGTTAGTAGTAAGAGTGGAGGATGACGGGTGACTCTAAGCTTGGTATTTTAAATTTTGTTTCACCCTTTCGTTAAAAAAAATATTTAGAAAATTGTTGGGATTTTTCTTTGCTTATACCTGCTTCTTCGTCACACTTTCTGTGCACGCCTTGCCCTGTCTCTTACTCTTTTCTCTCTCATCCCACTCAAGCTTGAGACTCGTTCTTCTTGTAGATAGTTTTTGCTACCCCATTTTAGGTTAGTTTGTATGTTTATATTTATACCTTTATATGATATCTTGTAATATGAGTCACCCGGTATTCTCCAAGAACATACAACATAAATGTCTTCCCCGTGTGTTCACTTTGATGACGATCTATTTAGTAAGGATCGCTATGATTAAAATTTAGCGTCAAAAATTACAATAAATATCTACCATCTATGATCGTCACATGGTGTCTGGGCTCATATCCAGTCGGGTTTACCTTAGGTGATTTTTACTTTCTTTTGATACCTTGGAAGGAAAGTATTGTGATCGTCAAAAAAAATCGAACCCTATATTTTGATAAAACTAAAAAATATTGATTTTCACAATGCCGTCTGTCTGTCTTACTGTCTCTACCTCGGGCTAGAGCCGAAACTATTTTACAAATTGGGCTAAAATATGGTATTTGTGGTTTTCATAAGTTATCTCCTAGGAGTATTTGTAATTAAATATACAACCATAAATTTAAGGGTAGTTTACTGAAGGTCAAAAAGAGAAAAAATCGATTTTCTCAAAATTTATTCTAATTATTTTGATTTGATTTTATATTTATACACTGTTTATCATTATAAACAAGATGACTATTCTATTTTCTCATGAAAATAGCCTTGAGGGTACTTTACATAGAACAAATTTTATTCAGTAAACTACCATTAAATTTAAGGTTAGATATCTAATACCAGAAATCCCTCTGAGAAAAATTATGAAAACCCCAGATATCAAGTTATAGCCCATTATGAAGAACAGTTTCGGCTCTATCCTGAGGTATAGACAGACAGAGAGACAGGCAGACGGCATCTCAAAAACAACTTTTTTTTTTGTTTCAGTGTGTCATAAAACGTCGACATTTACCAAAATCTTGAGTTCGAATTATTTTGACGATCACAATACTTTCTCTCCGAGGTTTCGGGAGAAATTAAAAAGATAATATTTATTATTTGATGCCAATTTCACTGTTGTTAAATGAAAGATACAGAAAATAGCACTTCAATATAATTTACTTGTTCAAGAGTAGTCGTGTGTCTAATATCACGATTTATTGCATTTTAGATGGGTTATTATTATATATTTTATTGAATATTAAAATAAATATATTAGTAGCTGTGAATAAATACATAAATAGATAGTAAAAAAATCCTAAAAGTTAAGGGAAACAAAGGTACTGTTTTTGATCAAATTTCTATTATCTAAGGAAACAAGAATTTATTACTAGTACTTTTGAAATGTATAAGGACCTTACTAAATCCTAAGTCCTTTTAATCTTTATATCTCTTTAACTCCTTACACGAAATCTTTCTGAACCCCTCCGACTTGGTTGCCAAATCCTTAATGAGATGTCCCATACCCTCTCCTTGGACCTGATAATTGAATTCGAGTGTCCCGGAGACATTCGTTGCCTACGCTCTATTACTCCCTGCCTCTTAACGTCTGTAATCTTGTTGCCCACTCGTCATCCCCCGTAGTTGTGTAGCTTTCAACCCCTCACCCTCCTTTTTTTTATCACCCCCTAACTCCCTTCGCTACCCTTTTCAAATGGGAGGAGGGATTGTCTCTAGTCACTCGAGTTGAATCCTATTTTGTTGGAGAGATAAATACAGTCAGATAATTAGTGTAATTTGTTCACAACTCAAAATGTTATTGCCGGGAGTAATGTGCTAAACAGAAGTGATAAAGTGTGTAATTTGGTAAATACAAGAACTATTTCTAAAATACTCGAAGTTAACGACAAAGTTTAAATTCAATTCAAACTTAGTAACATAATAATTTCATGATTTTATGTATACAAAATAAGTAATTATATCCAAAAACTTAAGATTACTGAATTGTTTCTTATAATAATTTAAATATCATAATTTCATACTATTTATGTGTAAAAATCCCGTTCAATAGTCCTAGTTCATTTTCTTTAAATCCGTTACACCTACTTACTTGTATCTATGGGCACGTCGACTTGATCTCAGTTGTTGGACTGGGCACTGCTTTTGAACCCAGGCCACAGTTCCTTTTTGACGGTCCAGACTAACACCAAC
The DNA here is from genome assembly GCA_033556935.1 of Timema podura. NCBI lineage: Eukaryota > Metazoa > Arthropoda > Insecta > Phasmatodea > Timematidae > Timema > Timema podura. The sequence goes on along the minus strand of JAVRXN010000003.1, from coordinate 68,409,299 downwards.
ATCTAGCTCCCAAGGTGAATTGGGCAATGCTATCTTGCACCAACATTTCCCTCCAAAGTGGATTTGGCACTGCTATCTTGCACCAATATTTCCCTCCAAAGTGGATTTGGCACTGCTATCTTGCACCAACATTTCCCTCCAAAGTGGATTGGGCACTGCTATCTTGCACCAACATTTCCCTCCAAAGTGGATTGGGCACTGCTATCTTGCACCAACATTTCCCTCCAAAGTGGATTTGGCACTGCTACCTTGCACCAACATTTCCCTCCAAAGTGGATTGGGCACTGCTATCTTGCACCAACATTTCCCTCCAAAGTGGATTGGGCACTGCTATCTTGCACCAACATTTCCCTCTAAAGGTGGATTTGGCACTGCTACCTTAGAGTATGATTTCCATCCAAAGTGGATTTGGCACTGATTTTTTAACCTTACTTGTCTCGCTACTCCACTATATATGATTAATTTTACTTTAGACATAATGTATGGTGAAACTAACGTTCGGCTGGATGACGCACACTGAACTGAATTCTACTGGTGATTTATTTTATTCATTTCCAATTAATATTCAACTATGAAGTACCCAATCAACCTCTTTACAACTTCATCAACTCAAAGAGACGATGCCAAATCAACCAGTTTCTTACATAAGAAATCGACCAATCTATCACCACCTCACAATACTAGATTAATCTAATCTAGCTACCTTCCATCTACTCTATGAACTGATACGAGTGCACCTACTCCAAAATTATCTTCCAACCGACTTTTTAGATTAATCCGTTAGTTTTTTAAACCCGTCCAGACACAAGTTCGTGCTATACGAGTAAATATTAAAAATGCTAATGTGTTAGGAAAGATGAAATGTACCTTTTTGTGTGTAGGAAGAGTAATAGATAATTTAATAAAAAAAAAATCTTAGTTACATATATACGTGGTTCTAAACCTTACCACCACCTGAACGGCCAATGAGCTTATCATTTTTGCCATTTGCCTGCTTATTTACTTAATCTTTGACACTAGGAACTCGAAACATAATTTCCGCACTTACAAAAGTACGTCATAAGATGATAGATTCTATCCCTTTTTAGAGTCCAGTTCACCTCATTACACCCTATATCTCTCAGGTCCATTCAAATATTATCCTCCCACTTGCGTCTAGGTATTCCTAATGGTCTCGTCCCATTGGGTTGATCAGTCAGTACCCTGAACACGGTTCAAAAATCCACTGCGTGCTCTGCCAACTATAATCTACGATTTTTGACTATCCTATGTATTGTGATGAGCACAGGGTATTAAACTCATCATTATGTAATATTATCCACACCCCAGTAGCATCATCTCTTTTTGGAACAATTTTCTTCCTAAGCACCTTGCTTTAGAACACTCCTAAATTTTTTTTTGTCATTAAGGTAAGAGACCACGTTACACGCCCATAAATAAAAAAACGCTAAAATGATTGTTCTTAAGAATCTGAGTTTTACATTCCTTGAAATCAGTCGAGCTGGCAACAATTTACTGCCTACTGGCCCGGGTTTAATTTGATAGAAAACATTTGCCAAACAGATCATATTACTATGACCATATGTGTAAGTTTTAAATTACTGTAATCACATCAATGATAGATATAATATAGTCTTTAAAAGCAATTAAGTGTTAATTCAAAAATCAATCTTACAAGTCGCGTGTCAAAACGAATTTGTTCATATAGTTAAATGCTAATCATT
>JAVRXN010000003.1:67770075-67802575 GCA_033556935.1 Timema podura | reverse complement strand
CTTTCTTATTCTTTGACAAGTCGTATTTATATTTTTCTTTTGACTCTGATGAATTTTTTTTTCTAAAAATACTTAAATATTGTGTATATCCTTTTTTTATTTATCTTACATTTCTTTGTTTTGTTTAGAGATATTCTTTAAATTCGAAGGCGAGTAAAATGTTACTCGGTAGCTCACACAAATATTGAAATTAAACAAGTCGATCCAAAACTTGGCGGAAACATTCAAAATATAATCGCTGGTGCCCTTTAAATAATGCCCTCTTTATTGGTCCCTATTATTTGATTATCTACCCAAATGGTCCAGGGGTTAGGAAGTTATAAATTTGATAAAATATTCTTGTATTTTTTGAATTAAAAAAACTGAAGTAAGTTAACAAATGATGGCAAGTGATATTAGCAGGGTTGTTATGGGGTAGGAGTTGGCGGTGGGTCATTCTTTATTCGTGAATACTCGCACGCTCATAATACACTCGTTCTCGATTAAGTTTCAATCTTATCTAACAATGGAAGTTGTCTACTCTATTGATGTATTATTTAACGTGAGCGAAGCTACAGGAAAATGTTAGTTTAAAAATAAAAAAATCATTTTGTATAACAATGCTGGCACTCATTCCCAAAATTAATTAATTATTACTTTATTTGTATTGCAAGAGCATATGAAATAATCTTGATGGGATTTCATTTTTAAAAATAACTCTAATCTGTCATTCTTATACATAAATGGATTCTCTAAAATTCAACCATTTCTATTTAAAATATATATTTCTTAACATTATTATTATTATTATTATTATTATTATTATTATTATTATTATTATATACCACCGCATCCTAATACTTGTTCAGGATATCAGGATATATGTGTATATGATATTAATTAATCTAATGGGGCAAACTTGATGGAAGAAGCATGTTATAGGAAATCTATTCACATCCACGTGAAGAGAAAGTAGGAAACCATCTAGCGAAAAACACTCTAAGTAGATCAACCAGGATTCAAACCCCAGTAGCCCCGTCATCAACAGGCTAGTCCATAACAAGTGTGATTCCTTAGACCTATTCTGCCACTGAAGTGGGTACTTAATGATGATGTTAGCTGTGATTTGGAACGCTGTATCAGTGAATCAAAGAAAACTTTCTCACCAGACAAATGCCACTGAGTAGAATTAAATTTCAATCCTCAGATAAATTAATTGGCTGGAAACTACAAGTGTACAAATTGGGATCTCGCAATAGATTGGACTACTGATAATGGGGGTATCGGGGTTAGAATTTCGGTGAGCTTACTAGGGTGGTACTACCTGAACGGCTTCCACTATTCCTCCATGTGGATTTGACTACATTTGCATAGAGACTCTGAATGTCTATCTAGTAAAACTACACTCAATGCACTCTACTGGGATTGAATCATAATATTCCAGTATTCAGCAGTCTAGTCTATTGCTGGAGTGAAGACTATGACCAGGTGACTACCGATATATAATAGAGATGATAATTATATAAGACGCCTTATCCATTATACATGAAACATTATTTTTTAGCCAAACATTATTATAAGAGAAAGAGATAAATACTTACCACTAGTATCCATTAGTTTAGAACTCAAACTAATAGAAAATATATTTGACTCTTAAGATAACTGTGTCGGTGTATACGTAGATGAAGGCATAGTGTCAAGATTTACGGTGATGAATAGATCCATGTTGAATCCTAGTTCGTTAAAATATAGTGGTTTTTCATGAGATTTTTTTATTTATTATGATATTTAACGTGTAACCAGATATATCAGCGCAGGAGAATTTCTAAGAGCGAGCGCAAAAGGGCCTACGTTCACATAACTTTCAGTTTTATATTACATGCCACAATAGACATGGAACCGACTTCCACTCTCGGGGGAAGTAGTGCTACGGTTTTATATCGCTCAAGAAAAATCCATCGACCCTGGATGGGTTTGAACCCATGAACATCTGGTCTTGAGGCGAGTTTTTTTACCCCAAGATCACCGAGATCGACTTTATCCTAATAAATTTTACTTAGATATATATTTTCCCATTTAGAGTAAACATTCAGATATCCCTTACGGTCGGGTAATATAAGTGCTACAAAAAAATTCATTTTATTTTATCTAATTACTTCTAATAATATAATCTAAAGTTTGACTGTATATAATTTAAATGAAGAATAGGGGGTTGTCCTGAAACATTTCGGTAATATTTTAAACTAGATGTAAAAATGTGTTTTCAGAATTGATTCGTATTTTTATCTAATCAGTGAAACTTCATGATTAATGAAAAATAATATGGTTATTTTGGATGTATGTATTTGGTAAATAATTTTGTGTGGGTGATTAAAATTTGAGAGTGTGCTTACCAAGCGACATACTTTTAGAAGCTTCTAGGCATGTTCACAATGTTAAATAAATGTGTGGAATCTCTGGAAACATTATATCGGAGAAATATCTGTGGTTAGTGCGTAGCGTTGTATGTTACAGAGAATGTGTAATCAGGTCAACTTACTCAAAAATAAATAAAAATATATCATTGTCAATCTTTTCATCAAAATTTGCACATCATTGAGTTAATACTTATTATTTTATGTGGTAATATTTTAAACCTCTAACCACTTGAACAGAGAACATTATTTTATTCATATTGCGACGGATATATTAGTTAAGTCGGTGGCACGAATGTTCACTGAAATAAAGGTCCCCGTTAAAATCCTGGCACGGCCAAAAAATGTATAATAAAGCTTGAGCTTCCTATTTAACAATGATAAGTTACCCGCAAGGGGACAAAGAGTTGTGCCTTTTCCAGTAACAAGTAAGTATCCAAGTCGTCTGTTCATATAATAAGCTAGCCAACCCCGTGGTATATTGGCCAGTGCACCTAACTACTCACCTAGGAGTACCGTGTTCAATTCACGTCTGGTAGCATGAGTTTTCTTTTTTTCGAAAAATGAGCTATCCTAACTGTCATCTGGGTCTCTTTAGTAATGTTTAAGTTAGGTTAAGAGTTCTTACTGGTTCCACACCCTCACACTATCACCATCACCTCATCTCATCGGGACTTGGAAAGAGTCTCCACGGAAAGGATGTACAATTAGTGCATTCGGACGTCCCCTGGACAACGGTACGTTAGTACTGGAAAATGTTTCTACCAACTGGGTTACGAATGATGCACACGCATTAAGTCAAATATAATTTGGTTCAGAAAATTACTTCTCATCAAGTTGTATTGCCCAACTAGGCTGTTTAGCTTCTGATTGAACCAATAAGGAAGGGATAAACAAGATTAAGATTATAATAGATTTAACCTCATTCTACATGGAGGGAGGTTGGGAGACTCGTTGAGTAAAATAAACCTTAGTACACCCGGCAAGGATTCAGGCCCCGACCTCCTTGCCTTCGGTAAAACCACAGTAAACGAAACTGTTGTTTATTCCACGTGGCTACTACTGTGGGTTTTAAGAATATTTTTTTTACTCCGTTGAATATTTTTTACTAGAATGAAACATACTTTTATTTATGTGTGTACTTTATTATCATGAAACTTAATAATATTATTTCCAACTTAATTGCTGATTTATTTCATATAAATAAAATTCGATGAGTACAAGGGCTAGATGGTCCGCTCATATAATCTGGTTTTTCCGCTATGGGGAGGTTAGGGTTCATATTGCACAAGAGTACTCAGGGTCTTTTGTTTTTTAAATGAGTTCTCACTCCTTCCATAGAAATTCAGAAACATTCACTACAAATGCTGACTTCCACGTCTCTATCCTATCAACGTGAATAAATATTGATATCCTAGACGGTTGATAAGATGCAGTGAAAAGACAGAAACAAGTTTCGCGTGTATAGCATGTAGCCACACACACAGTGGTTTCCACACTGTCTGCTGAAGTTGGGAGGTTTCCGAACCCACGTCCTCGCGTGGCTGAATCCCGGAAATCCTGCAGGAGTGAGGGCTAGGAGAGTTGGAAAATAAAAGGGGGAGAGGGGAATGTGACAGGATGCGGGCAACGAAACAAACAAACAAACAAACAAACGTGAAGAGCTACAGGACGAACAGTATTCCAGTTTCTACAAGTCTTTGAGCTACAAGAGCAGAACTATCGGGTGTAATATTTTAAAACCGTGTCTTACTTACTATCAGTCTGGGCTATCTGCATTTATAACTATAGTATAGTGGTTAGGAATTAGGAAGCAATGTTATAAAAAAAATGTACCCATATTGGCGTGGAAGTTGTTAGAAAAGTAATTTAAAGTGGGGTGGAAGAGGACACGGGGCAATAAAATGGTATTTTTGCAATTTTTATTGCAAAATATTTTCTTAGCCAAAATAAATCAGATATTACTCCATTAAAGAAATATAGTTTATTTTTACACACATGGTGATATCAACCGTTATTGAATATCTACAATGAGAAAATTGGAGTTAGATCAGAAACTTTTTAAACGAATAGAAAAAGTTGTTATTAAATTCCAGGATGCACTTGAAAAATATTCAAGAACTGTGGAGGCTACCATGTGAAGAAAATTAAACTATATTTCTACATTTAATTTATTTTGACTCAAAAAATATATTTATTCAAAAATTGGAAAAATACTACTCCATATCACCATATCACTACACACAAACGGGAATTGAGCTCCAGTCTCCCAATCACTCGCTAACCAGACTATATTAAGACGTTTAATATTCCCGCAGATAAAGCTAATAGGACCTTCACCCATATCAATGTTCAAGCAGAATAAATGCTCAAATAATTTATTTTGCCAGGGACTTGTTGGGATAAAATTCTGATTGTTTGCCTCTAGACTTTTGGGTTTTAATTAATAATTAACTAATCACTCACCATGATATTTCCGATATATTTCCTTCACATTTGACCTACTTTAGCACTATTTTATTTGTGTAAATAATCGCGTAGCAAAGACTGGTAGTAAGACCCAAAGAGGCTATTTCAAGTAGGTTCCGAGGTTTTATTCCTGATACCGTATTGAAAAGATCACAGCTTAATACACATTTTGATCATAGATTTAGATGTAAATTTCATGTCATTACATAGATTCAGCAATTCAAATATTGATATTGGTTACTTACTGAACTACATTAGTTTAATTTTTGCAAGGAAAACCACATAATAGCCGGGTTAAAAAATGGTTATGTCTCGTCATTCTTTTAAATTGGGCCATAAACTACATATATTCCCACGTAATCAATATCAGTCTCACAATAATGGCCTAATCGCGTGTTGTCACCTTTCAAGTTGTGGTAGTAACCTTTTACAGGCTCGGATAAGTACATACACAGTTTGAGCATGTCAATCAATTTAGCTGACATAATGCGTGAGTGACAACAATACAGTGCCTCTATAGGCATTTTTTCTTTAATAGCATTTAGTTTGATCATTCTAAGCTCAACAGAAACTATGCAACTTAGGCTAAAACTAGCATTCATCGCAAATATATATTTGTCGCAAACACAAATGGTTTATATTTTGATATCATTCACCTAATGCCGCACTGATTCATCTGTTTTTATAAAAATGTCTAAAAATTTATTTTGAGTTATTCATCATTTCCCTGTTAACTTTGATGACGGTAGAAAGCTATATTATCAATTCATTCTATCCCTGGAAGCATTAAACTACTTATTTTCATATATGATTTTTTTTCCCTACTTTACCAAAGTTCCTAGAACAATTCAAAAGTTGTCCCTTCTTTCAGAAAAATTGTGCTGAACTTCAGAAAGTCAACAATTATAGCCAAAACAGCCAAAATCTCAGCATAGTTGTGTTGTGATTCTGTTCATTAATATTATTACTGAAAATATGCATTTTTTTTAACGTAGGTTGCATTATGGTACGTATATACTGATTGGTAGTACTATCAACCAAAGAAACATGTAGCTTTCCTAAGATTTTCCTGATTATATGGAAAAACATTACAACCACATTTGCCTATTTAACGAAATATCAGCTGTTTGAAGATGAGAAAATGGCATATTCTGTTTGAAATAAAAATCTAGCATTCCCATAATTTCATTAGTTTTTGTCATTTTCTCATCTTCTTTCATCTTACTGTAGAGGACTTATTTTTGTGTTTATGTAACCAAAGTCTTTTTGAAGTTATTTTTTTTCATATTTTGTTAGGAAGCTCTTAGCCGTTCGCACGTTGTGCAAAACATTTTTTTTTCTGACTTTCCCAATCAATGGTTAAAATTTTCGATGAATTTTAAATATTTTTGGAAAGTCATAGTTACATAAGATTTGAGTCTTAAATGTTCTATATTAAGCTACATACAATAAGTAACCCTATGATAGTATTTCTGCAGATACAGCTAGTAGATTTTCAAATATATAACTATGAAGTGTACCTTTTTTATAAATCATGTCTTTAGTAGTATAATCCCAGATGTACATAATCTTATGGTGGGTAATGTAATGTAATACACTTAGCATTCACTTTGAACACCCACATATGAGCTATTCTTGCGACCTTAAGATGTGCCTTGAAACCCTTAGTAAGATGAAAAGGGGGAAATCAAAAAGGTTGTTATTTGGGCAATTATTCTTGAAATAGCCTCTTCTCATTCACCATGAAATATCCAGTATTTTCCTCAACATTTTACCTACATCTCACTATCCCATTAGTTTAAAAATAGAGTTGTCAAGGCTGGTAGTACTGTGCAAAGCCCCAAAAATAGTAACTACACCAATATATTTATTCATTGACCAAAATTGTAAATCGCTTTTCCTTTATAATCTTGGCATAAAAAAATATAAAACAAATGTTAAAACATTGATGATGAGAATATAACTTTATAAACCCGATTTTTTAGAATAAATAAACCCTATCCTATAAATCTTGACAACTTTAATTTTATTTTCATTTGAATATTTTATAAAACATTGATTCACTCTTTTTCACATTTTTTCGCTACGAAACTGAATATTATATCAAGGTCCAAATATAAATAAATCTGTAAGCAATTCTATTACTTCCTACAATTGTATTTCTTAGTTCTCTTTACAAGAAATTAGAGGATGTATTACCTTATTCAAATGGATGATGGCGGAAAATCTTTGAGTAAAATTACCTCTAATACACCTGGCCTTTATTCAAAGATTGAGTTTCCCGTCACAGACAAACCAAACCTAAAGATCTTGACGTAATCCCTCATGTCTATCGATGCTTGTTTTAATTATTATTCATTTACTATATAAAGATTATATGAATTCGACTAAGATATGGTAAAAGAGCATTAAAAGTACTAGGGGCATTTTTGGATGTTATGCTAGCAGCGTCAGAATGCTATTACAATAAATAATGTCAGTTAGAAACTATCAAAATAGGATTACAAAAAGGAACCTCTCCAGTTATTGACTTTTTTTTTCTATTTTTACCATTTACATTTCTATTTTAATTGTTCCCCTTCCTATAATCATTAAAATCATTTGCAAAAGTAAATAAACGTAAATACTCAACAGGTGTTGCGGCCCTACCCGAAACACGTCGGGTCTCCAGGTTGAAAATCATGGATGTAGCTGCTATCAATGTATTTATAATAATACAACAAACACTTTAAAATAAATTTCTTATAAATATTTTCAAAACATAACAAATAATGACGCTGTTTCCAAAGATTAAATTGATCTATAAACCTAAATAGCCACTCTAGAATATTTCCAGTCTTTTGTACTCTTAACAGATTTATAAGCTTCTTGTTCTTTCCGCAAAAAGAAATTTCCCATTTACAGCTAGCGCTTCCTAGGTCCACTTCGTAAAATAAGTGTGTAATAAATTCTAGCCTTAGTTCTCATCGCGTTTATTTTAATATGTTTGTGGTACTCTCGTGGATCTAATTGCGATTTAACGAGCGAAGTTTTTTGTTACATACAAACGTATAATGTAGGTTAGTACATATTATGTATGAAACTTCTAGAACTTTTGTAGTCTTTTAAGAGAATTTCTCACCTTTTCACACAGTTCTTTAAGGCCCTAAATATGTGTGCTAAGAAACGTTTGGAATTAAAATTTAAAAACTTGAACAAAAGTGCATTTAGGTAAACGTACTAATGCTTTAATGCAAATCAAAATTTCATAAATTTAGTATATGTGGGAAAAGCTTTATTTGATTGGCCCTATTTAAAATATTTGCTCGCATATATACGCTAATAAACATACTATCGAATAATAGTGTTTTGAAATAATAAAAACCAAAGTAATCAACAACATTATTTAATAAAATATAACAAATTAGAAACAAAATCCACTGACATAGGTATAAGGATTTAAATAAATAATATATATATGAAAACATAAGAAAGTACACAAATATTTATTCGAAATATCTTAATTCGTATGGCCTGGGGCGTTAGACTTGCAACTAGTGTGGTCGTGTGTAGGCAAATGCTAGTTCGGATTTTTGCGGGGACCCTTGTTGTTGATTTTACAAATGTGACTAACGATTCCTCAATTTTTATCATCTAAAATTATAATATTGCGTTTTCTCCAATCAAGCTATTTAACTTTTACTCACATGATTAAGTCGTTAGTAGCCTTAATTTGAAACATTTTTATTAAATAAAATATAAAACTGTTTACATCACTCAATTCACTTTATCAAAAATTAAAATAATCCAAACTTTTTTTAAATGTTAAAAAATGTATATAAATCTTTGTAGGGTTTTTCTAATATAAAATATCATATCTAATATTACTGAAAACATTTAAAAATATATATATATATAACAAGTTTAATTTTAAACGAAAGAAATACCATGGCCTTGTGTAAAACATTAATAACGTGTTATATTTTAATGAAAGTGCTGTCAGCATGTTAAGCTTTGAAGGAGGGGGAAAGGGAGGAGTGTATGGATGTGTGAAAGATTAGAGGGTGCATGATGATGGTGGAAAATCTGGTAGAGTCCATTTTAGTCACTCCATGGATGGAGGAGAAATGGAACTAACATCGCTCTTCATTCCTGGGCTAGGAAGCCACGAGGTTGTGGAAACATAAGACTTTAAGTGAAACTTTCCTGGCTAGGACGGTATCAATTCATTGTTAATGTATGTTCAACCGTTTATTTTATGTTCTTCTATTCCTCTGGTCTATCCGAATAATTGGCATAATATTTGGACCACGAGTACTTCTTTGGAATCCTAAACAAGGCGTAATGATACATAAACTCGGCCTGGGTGTCGTGGCACTGCATTTAGGAAGGTTGTAAATGTTTTCTCAAGCTCAGCAAAAACAGAGAGTGATTATATATATAATAAGACATAACAAAATGATAAACTAATCTGACCTAAGCAAGCCTAACCTAAAATGAGGCATACAGATTGGTGGGGCTAAATTCATATCTACACATATGTCCATTAACTGTTCTAATATTTCTGGCCAGTGAACGTGGCCCAAATAAGCTACGAACTTTTGAAACAAGGGGTCCCGTAGCCCAACTGCTACACGGCCCAAAATAATAATACTGATTGGCTAAGGTAAATTTTGGTAGAACTTATATTAAGAATCAAATAGCCAAAGCTGTTATTTATGCTTTTAGTGAGGATTACTACGCCTAGATATCATATTCTGAAAATTTAAAAATTACACCTGGTACCGGGTTTGACTCCCGTGTCCAGGTGTAACTTTTCAATTCTCACAATATAATTTATATTAGTTGAACATGAGTTTATCGTGGAGGGTGTTTAGGAAACCGTTTAGGAAATACAATCGGCTATCAGCAGATATATAGCAGATCGATTTATGACCTTTCACATCATCATAAAACCAGAACAAAACAGATTAACTATTTTAAACTTTTTTTAATTTATAAACAAAACAGACTCATGAATTTGTGAATTTTATAGGTCATATATGAAAAATATAATAACACTTCTATCAAACAAATATATAAAAATACATTTCTTCCTACCTTTTGAAGCGTCAGCTTTTTTTATGATATTAGGTTTTATTTAATTTGCCATTTATTCAACCTCAGTGGCAGAGTGTGCCTCTTTTAATTTACGTGCCTCATTTGTTTTAAAGGAAATTCCGTAGGACGCCCATGTTATTTTAAGAAATGAGCATGCTACTCAGTTAGTAAGATTTTTATGAATTTTAAACGGGTTTTAGATTTAAGATTCTGCTATAATAAGTTTGAGATTCATGTTTCAAAATAAAATTGCTTTTAAAATAACTCATACTATTGAATTCCAATTTTTAGAAAATGCTCATGTGATTTTGACTAAAATACTTTTTAAGATATGTTTGAAATGCCAATAGCCTTGCATAATTAGTTTTTGGGTAAAATTAGTTGAAGGAAAGTTTACTGATAGTAAATTTTTGAAAATTAAAAATATTTCGTAAGGTCTATAACGATTTTATTTAGAATTTATTTCTGGGGATTGTGTAGTATGATAGATAACATATAGACTGTATTTGGGATAACATCACACTTATGAGTGGTTTACTGATTTTTCAAAATCTTGAAATATTTTTTAAATAATTTATATATGAATTTTATTACATATGATAAACTTACGAATGTTTGACATGACAATTACGATTTATTCTTGTTTGTGGAGTAAAACTTATTTATAAGTTGTTTACTGTGACTTTTTAAAATTTAAAATATATAAAATTGCTATAGCGATTTGGTAAAAAGTTATCTGTTAATTTGTTTGCATTATAAACAGCTATAAAAAATTTGCTTTAAAAAAAGCATAACAGGTGTTAAAAACGAGAGATTTTTATCAAATTTATTTTTTTGAAAATAGCTATAAATATTTGGCTCAAAATTGGGATCGAGAGACTATTTAATTTTTTATAAATAATGTATATTTATTTAACTAAATAAATTACTTATGACAAATTATAGAATATTGAATTTTTTAAATTTGCCTTGAAGATTGAATCCAAATTGGGAATATTCGAATATTCTTTATGATAAATTAAGATACTTTTTTTACAAATAAATAATTTATTCATAGTCTACAAATAATTAATTTTGAAAATTTGAATTTTGTTAAATATATAATAACATTTTGGTTCAAAATGTATATAAAAATTTTTTATTTTGATGAATACGTTTATATGTTTGTTTTTATGAGTAAATATAATTAAGGGTTGTTTACTTTCAAATTAAGTTTGAAAATAGTTTTGAAGCTATAACACAATATATGAAAAAGTTTGTACGAATGTGTTATAACATTTATTTCAGATACAGTACTTTATGAACTTTTTCATGAATTTAAGTACTATTATAATAATATCGCCTGTACATTCCCTAAACTAACTTAAGTTATACATTGATCTTGATTGTTCCTGTATTCCACTAAACCATAATATTTATTTAACTAATACATATACTATGTAATAAAAATTATTGTTTCATGAATAATATATAAGACTCTCTTACGCGTTCTATGAAAAATGGTCATGTTAGTTCTGTACTTAGCAAAATATTTGAACATAAACCAATATTTATTTCAGATTTATCTTATCAAATAGTTGATTGATAAGATGCATAATCCAAAAACTCGTTAAAAGTATGACTAATGTTTGATCCTTTCAACATAAAGAAATACAATTATAAATTGACTTTTTTTACTCGTAAAGCTATTTATTTTTGTGTATGCCTCTTACTAATCATCCAGTATGCTCACATATTTACACTAATAGAGTAAGGGTTATTAAGATAAAGTTTAGATCTATTATACCCTCATTTTCTTGTAGGTGGAGTGGAAAACTCTTTATGTAGAACCACACACACATTACACCCGACCAATATCGGAAGGAACCTTGACCTCCTAGTTAGCAATAATTCAGTCCATCTTGAAGTGAATACTTTATAACATGCGACCATTGATAAAGATATAAAATATATAATGATTTATCAAAATTATAACCAATAGAATCTGAATAAAAGTTAAAGCTATAATAAATCATGATTATTTCTGGTCAAAAGAATCTTCCGACTCTTTGATCCATGGTCACCCTTTGCCACCCGTGGCAGCATTACAATCACGTTCTCTAGCGGGAGTTTATTATTCTCACCAACAGACTTTATCCCTCCACCCCCACAACCCCCGACCCTAACGCAAACCCATCCTCCATACCCAGCACCCTTTCATGCCCTCTCTCACTTTTTTTTATTTTTCTTCCTATTTTTTTCTCTTCCCCACACCACTAAATATTATCTGTCCCATTATATCTTTCTCTCTCTCACTCTCACACACATACACAATTGCTGTTCGACTAACACGTCCGTATTAAAGCACGACATAGCTCGACCATTTTAGTGTCGTATAGTTATGACGTAAGCACGTCGCTACAAAACGTCACACACGTGTTTAGTATGAGCCTCCAGGATCTTTGACTATGGACAGAGTAATCATCTGACATATCATAATAATACACCTCCAAAGCTTTTTTTAAAGAAAAAAAAGCTAAAAGTAAAATAAAATGTGTGTATTTATTCATGCAGCCCAATATAATATATATATATAGATGTTATTTAATTATTTAAAACGCTTCAACCAATTTGTTAGTTTGATTAAGAAATAATTTGCATCAATGAGCAAGAGAATTAAATGTCTCCCTCTTCTAGTTTGGTTTGCTGGTGATATCAAGGTGGTTTGAAAAAATCCCAGTCCAGACGATTAATAATTAAGACGCAGAAAAATAAATAATTATTGAAAATGTTCGGATCATAATCTTAGTAATCATAATGTTTATTCATCAATGTAAATTTTACATTTAAATGTTTGTTGTGTTATAAATTATACCTACCTAGTATAACTATATTATGTTAAATATATGAGATTTATAATATTTTATCCTGTTCTTAAATTACTATTTGCAATTTTCGTAACATAAATCGCACATATGAATATGTTTTTACCAATAACATGAGTGATGACAATATTCTCTAGTTTAATTAACTAATTAAGATATATTTATTTGTGTTGGATAGTACCATTTTGTATATTTTCTCCAACTTCCTGTAATATATTTTTGTATCAATGAAAATTGAAGAACATTTGTCTCTAAGTATATGATAATTTTATAACAATTCTATGATAAACAAAATTACATTTGCATATTTTTATTATTGATGAACAGTCGCATCCATTTTTTTTTCATTTACTTAACATTTACATTCAAATTTTACTAAGAAATTGAATATCCTATTTTATTTGATAACGTGCGTTATTTATTACTTAATATTCTATGTTCCATCGACCTGTAGTTGACAAAGTTATGCTAAGCCATGACCCCTAAATTTGACGTATATGAACTTTTATCGAAACAAAGATAGGACTTTGGTGGTGGGGTGGTTGAGGGGACGTGTAATGGGGGTGGGGGAGCGACAGATTGTTGTACGATGTGGTACGGGTCGAATCTTCAATACTGTAAATAACAGCGATTTCACATCAGTCAATAATCACAGCAAACACGCTACATAATTCAGTCCCTGGGAGGTACAATCCAATCATTCAGTCGTATGCTTGGAGCAATGAAACTTAACAGGTGACAAATTGACCAAATACATCAGGATCCACTGTTTAACGACCATCTGGATCGTATTTTCTTCAATTCCGCTACTGGAAAAGTATTTCCACTAAGCTATCATCAAAATCCCGAACGCTTTGATAATATTAAAATTATAGATAGATCATATAATTAAATGACAGATAAATTTTATCGCTACCAATAGCCCTAATTTATCGAGCTGTATGATGATTGACCATTTTTTTAAACTTTTTTTATAACTAATGATAATATATATCGAAATAACTCTCTGATTATCAAATTACTTAAAGTATGAGTATATAGAAGTATATTTAGTAATAATTATGTACAGTAAAACCTTGGATTGCGAGTGTTTTGTAAGACGAGCAAAAATTTTCAATAAATTTTAACTTGATAAACGAGCGATATCTTGCAATACGAGTAGTACTATGGTTACGCTTTGTCTGCCGAGCAGTGTCATTAGATAGGTTCTTGGTTAAAGTCGCACAAAAAGAAAAATATTCCAACGAGCCAACATATAGCAGTGATTCCGTTAAAGACAGTGAAAGTCGTCCTAAACAATAACACACCTCCTCCTCTCATCTCTCTCGTCCACCTCACACTAGCCACCATTAAATTTAATAAATAAATTTGATTACAGTACAGTTACATTTAAATAACGAAAATAAAAAAGGTATTAATCATTTTTATATTAAATATTTTTGGTTTGTGGGACGGATCATCAGAGTTTCCATTATTTCTTATGGGGAAAATTCGCTTTGATATACGAGTGCTTCGTATTACGAACACGTTTACGAAACGAATTATGCTCGCAATCCAAGGTTTTACTGTATATATATCATTATTACTAAATATACTATATATATCCTACACAATGTTGGGCTATACCTTCAGTTGTGTAGGGAAGAATTTAAGAAAAACTAACTTAGTCCACATTTTTGTAATTATAACATAAATGACCCCGTTACCGGCCAACAAGAAAAGACGAGACTTACATATTTAAATATGTGCCCACTGGTGATAGTAAGGACAAGTTTAGATTTATTTTAATTTGTATTGTGTCAAATACTCACATGCATAAAATTATTTAAGAAAGGAAATATATATAGTTTGTACAAAATACAAATATGACAAAGAGTGTACCTATATAGAGCTGAGAAAACAAATATATATTATTCATTTTTAATTTTATTATTACGTTTCATTTACATTTTCTATGTTGGAGTTCAAAATTATTGTCAAACCTACTCAAAGTGTAACTCATAAGAATTGAATGCAGTGTTGTTTAGTATATTAGTACTTAAATTAGGGTTCAGTTTCCAGGACGAAAAAATTAAGTATCTTCAATGCTTCTTTTAAATTATTAATATTTAAGTTTTTGCTTTTTTTTGTATCATGAACTTAAATGTCTTTGAGCAGTTGATTTATCTTATTTTAATGTATATAGACTGAATATCTTGTTCATAAATATTGAACCAAAACCAGAATTACTTACTATTCTCACATGGACAGATTAGTAATATTAGAGCGACTTTATCTGATATTTATGGGTCTAACGAAGTCATCAATCATAAAACAATTTGGCCTTGAGATGAACTTGGACATTTCATTGAAGTAAACCTCAATGGTTTTAATAATATATTAGGTAAAATGTACCGTAATAGTTTCTCATCTCTTCACACAAGTTAACGACATTGTCAGACGATATATATGCCTAGAGCTTGTCGATCCTTCAATATGAGTCGAGTTTTTTTTTTTTTTCATACCAGCACTAGGGAACGTGCGCTTTTAGGGGGAGAGAATAGGGCGGTGGGGCGGATTGTGACGCAAGAAAAGGTAAATGTTTTTGAAGATCTTATAGCAAAAACATTTTGGTCAAAATGAATAAATTATTTCTATAGTATGAACAGAATTTTATTTTCTTCACAAGGTGACGTCAAGAGTGATTCTTGAATATATTATGTCAAAGGTGTTCTGGAATTTATGATTATTTTCTCTTCATTTAAAAAGTTTATCATTAAATTTTATTATGTTGATGACAGATATTCAAGAACTATTGAGGTTACCATGTGAAGAAAGCTAAATTCTATACTTTTACTGGAGAAATATTTGATTTATTTTGTCAAAAAAAAAAGTTTTTCTATAAAAACTGACATTTTCTTGCACTCTTCTTCCACCCTAACGTAAGATAATTAGACTAGCATTGCACAAGTTCGTAGTTCATGGATGTACTCTTATTGAGGTTATAATACCAGCCGAGTGTCTTAAGTGTGAATTTGTAAACGTGATGTATCACAGTATAAGTTTCCAACTTTTCTCCTCGGTAAGTTTGGTTCATTTTATTTAAAGTCCATCATCAAAATCTACGCTTAAGTGGATAAGGAAAAGTTTTGACTACATTTTTTGCTATTTTATAAACCTTTTCATTTTTATTAGATTTATTTTTTTACCCGTTCTAACTTTTCACCCTTTTTTGCTCTTTTTAACTTTTTTGCGCTTTTATGACCTTTTTGTTCTCTTAGACTTACTACCTTATTCTCCTTTTTAACCTTTTTTATGCTTTCAATTTTTTTTATATTTCCTACCTTATTATAGCATATAAAACTACTAGATTTACATTTGAGCTGTTTTATCCTTTTTGAACTCTTTACCATTTGTACACCTTTTTATATCAAGTACTCATTTTAGCCTGGACGAAATGTTTTATTAATGAAAGGTTAAAAAGTGAAAAAGGCTGTAAAAGGTGTATAAAGGGCAGAAAAGTCAAACAAATTCTTACCACAATTTTAAAACGGGTGAAACGGGTAAGTATAGAGTTTAAAAAGTTTAAATGGGATTAGAAGAAATGGTAAGAAAGGGTAAAAAAAAAAGGCAGTGGGAAAAAAGAACAGACGGGGGTAAACTGAAAAAATTATGAAAATGACAAAAATGGTGAATATGGCAAAAAATAAATCTTATAAAAATAAAAAGGGTATAAAGTTTAAAGGGGTTAAAAATTATTAAAAGGTGCAAAAACATCCAAAAGGATATACTGAGACATATACAAACTCTTAATTTGTTAATCGAGAAACCCACTTTGGTGGACGTATAGTCTAAGGTGTCACTATCACAATAGATTATACTGTTGGTGACCGAGAGCTTGTGTTTTGATCCGGTTGTGTGTGGTGAGGATTTTTTAAATGGTTTCCTATTCTCTCTAAGTGCAAATGAAGGTACACGTCTTCTAAGTTCAACCTTCCTCATATCTAACCCAATATCATAGTTAGTACAGTTCTGTATGACCAGAACAGCTAAAAAGATGTGGTGCTAAAAATATATATACAATATTATGTGTTAATAAAAATGGCCAAGGCGCGCTTAGCACATTGTTTCATAATTTCACAACTTTTTTTTTCTTTTAATCTTTCTTTTTAATTGATCTAAAACATTTTAATATAAAAATGTAATTAAATTTATCTTAAGTTTTTTATTGTAATTTTTCTAATGTTGCCTGTGAAAGCCAGGACTAAAGTGTAACCTCCAAAACTGTTATAACTATACTCTATATGTAATGGATTTCTAGATAGTCTGTATGTGGCTCACAGTAAGATATAAAATAGGTATTATATATATTATTAAATCTCGACCATAAGAAGTGTGTCATCAAAATAGTTATAATTATTTTTGTTATTGTTATTATTATTATTATTTATTCTACATCATTATTACAGTTTCCAGCTTATGGTCAGGGTCAGTTTTTTATTCAAGCCATATATTTGTCCACTACCGGCTGGCTAGGTCTGTCGTAGTGTCATTTGACTTATCATATAACTTAAGAATAGGACAGACACAACATCCTGTCTCCAGCCATTGATTTATCAATGTGAACGGGTAAGCCCACATTTTATCAATGATAAATGTTTCGGCCATGCCGGGAATCGGCCATGCCGGGAACCCTTAACTCAATAGACAGACACGCTACCAACTGATCTTAAGTGTCAGATTATTATTATTTTAATTATTAGTATTATTATAATTATTAGCCAATCATTATAGAAAACTTATCCCACTATGTGTAAAAGCATAAATGAGTACGGTGACTTATATGCAACATCACCTTTATTACATAACAATGGTAAATGACCTCACCATCGTCTTTGGCAAAAATATACACAATTTATCCCTACGAACATAATGAAAATGTTTAAATAGAGCATAGCTTTGCTCAATTTTTTCTGTAAGTAGGCAACGGAAAATTGTTTAGATCTACAGATTATAGTCTGGTCCTCACCGATTCAGCAATAATCGGTTGGAAACAGACAGTGTGGTAGATTCTATTAGATTGCATATATGGAAAAAAAAGTCGAACAAACTATTGCTGACAATTCAATCATCGAAAATAGATTTTGTCTTCAAAAAATGAAGACTGCGCAAATGTGAAAGATGAAATTCTATAGAAATTGCCTGGTGATATTTGGAGCTATTAAAGTAGTGACGTTATTGTTATCGACGATATCGGTGAACAAATACAGTTTCCAGCAGAGTTTTTAAACCTTCCTGAAGTAATCATATTACCCAGGCACAGACTGGAACTCAAAGAAAATGCATTTGGGTTGCTTATGCTTAACTTAAACAAAGTGAAGGGTCTAATAAATGTTACAAGAATACAAATGAAGATCGTGCAATAAAACTCCATTGATTACGGGATACTGACTGGATCATAGCGCGTGGAGCAAGTACTTATTCCTAGATTGAAACTAGCTCCTTCAAGAAATATTCTGCTATCAAATTTACAAAGCACGAAATTTCCGTTGACAATTGCGTTTGCCATGATCATTAATAAGAATCAAGTATAACCTTTCACAAAAGTGAGAATGTTATTAACTAACTCTGTCTTTGCAAATACCAATCATTCAATACGTATAAATATTCCTAGCTAAAAAAAACAGGTGATGTACAGAACAATGTGTTTTATACAAACAACCTTGTTTATAAAACAGGTTCTAGAATGTATTAATCTGAATAATAAACTAGTTCAAATATAGCTCAAGTTGTCTATTAATTAAATATGTTCATTAAAGTAGACTTACCCATACAATTTGTCATAAGAAATTAAAAATATAAATTGTCTTAGTAAGAAAGTCTACGTTCAATATAAAAATTGATAGTATGTTCGGTCATATTATTCGTATTTACAATAAAAAAATATAAAGGTATAACTATGTTTGATAAAAAAAATATGTTCAATTTAAAGATCTATATTTTAAAAGAAGGCAAATTTTTTGGTTGGGACAAAGAGTCAATAGTTAAAACTATTCAAATATAATTAAAATAAACACTATGTAGTATCAATATTAAGCAGCTATATTCAAAAGGAGTTTTTTAAACCGGGCGTAAGATTTTGTATTTAGTGTATCTTTTACTACACACATGCAATTAGGGCTAACATAGAACTCAGAACATTTCAAACACCCAGCCGATTATATATATGCTTATATTTTGATAGCAGTGGAACGTTTGGTCCGTATCAGCCCAAATGTGTACACTCTGTGTGGAAAGTTTTAACTCCCCCGTGAAAACTTACACTAGAATCATAACAATCGACACCTTACCTTCCAGGTCGTTTCTAAATTTGAATTAGTGTAATTGGGGTGTGTTAAAATAATATAAGGGGTAGGGGGTGTAAATAACCAGGAAACAAATATTTTAAAGTCAATAACCAACGAGCCACCAGCCATCCTCCCCTCCTACCCCATGAATTCATAACAAACCAAGGCAACAAGGGTCTCATTATTTTGCCAACAGAATGTACACATGCGCGCACAATGAGTTTTCCCAGCAGAAGCGGGTGTATTAACATACCTGAGAGTTCACGGATTCAAATGTGCAAAGGGTGTTTTGGAGTGTGGGGTGGTGATATTGATTTATTGGCCCAATTTATGGAAATAAGGGTGGGTTGGTCGGGGATGAGTTTGGGTACCGGTATAGAGGAGTAAGGGGACGACATACTGGTAAATACTTTATGGTGATGCCTAGTGCCAACCAGTGCCTGCCAATGGGTAAAGGGGATAGATTGTTCTAAAATGAAGAGCCAGAGTAAAAAGAGATGGTTGACAGGGGAAAGGGTGTAGGCTACAAACGGGCAGTAGGGACCTGTGGGATTGTTTACCCTCTATGTGTCCTTTGTTAGATTTGTGGTGATGTACACAACGCGTACTTAAATAAAAACTGGCCTCAAGGGTGTTGCATTTGTGTCATTTGGAAGTGGACAGGCTTTCATTTGATAGTGCTATGTTTGTCAAAAGCACTTTGGTGTGGCAATAAGTGACCATTTATTTATATTGGCGTTGTTAATTAATATTAAATGTGAATCACCGCATTCAGACAAGTTTCACTAAGCCACGTCCGTGGTTGGCCGTATGAAATGCTTGTGCATAGGAGTATTGAAAATAATATTTGAAATATGGTAAGCTTGGTACGATAGTAATAGAGATATTATTTGGAACGAGTTACACATAACTGTACTTGTTAATGTCTAAAGTGTAGGATAATTTATATAGAAAAAAAGAGAATTCATAAATAGGATGAATTACTCCATTCACTTCAGAGAAAATTTGGCCAAAATCCCCTGTGGAACTAAAATTCGGTATTATATTGATATATAGCAAGGTGTGATAATGAAATGAAATAATCAGGTACTAGTGACCAATATTAGTTTTTTAACTAACTTTAAATAAAAGATTGAACGAAAAAAAATTATTGGCTGTACGTGAATTAAGAAAGTCAGTCTCATTTCATTTGATTTACCGCTAATGAGGAGGTCATAGCTTAACATCTAAAAATGTTATTAATGGCGTTTTTTTTATATAAAATAAAATAAAATAAAATTATAGAAAAAAAATTTTTTTCTAACTACCTCATAATTACCACTTCATTATCGTATTTTAAAAAAACACGTATATACCGTCTGCAGAGTCAGATATAACAGAAAAATAATCTTATAACTACTTCTAAGTTAAATTTGATCAATACCTTTAAACGAAATATTAAATACAGTAGTCATTCCTTACCAAACGTACAGTACATATATAATGGACAATTGGCATATCTAGACCGTTTATATTTTTTCATGTCCTCAGTCTCTAGACTCGTTTGATGCAATCCTATATTCATTTCTAGCCTATGCCAAAGTTTTGATCTCTACATAGATATTACAGCTAATATCTCCAATAATGATCTGCTTCGTATAAAATAGTCGTTATCTATCTTTATAATATAAATATATATATTGAGAGAGAGAGAGAGAAAGAGAGAGAAAGAGAGAGAGAAAGATATTAATGCCATATTACTTTATGAAGAGAATTGACTTAACCTAAATAGTTTAAACTTAAAAACAATGTTGTATAAAATATAGCAATCTAAATAGGAACACGTATTTGTACTAGAGGGTGATATGAAACCAACAAATATTAGAAGGAAAATTTAATATAACAAATAGCTGCTCACAGAAAGATGTATATTATGGAAGTAATCATAAATAATATTCAGTTGAAAAAGGATATACCATTGAAAAATTATATTTAAAAAAGTAGAAGGAAGATATATAGGTCAAATGTAGTCAAATAAAAGGAAAAAGCTGTCATTAAAAAGTTGAAGTATTAAAAAAGTGACATACAAAATTAATACAAAATATCCTCCAAATGCTGGGAAATTAAAGCAACTAAAAAACTTATAATAAACGATGAAACGTCATTGAAATTTGGGACATCAAAATCAACAAATATACGTTTAAGAAAGATCAGAAGTCACCTTATACGATTCAGATAGTAAAAGTAACCAACTAATATATTTAGAAACTCTCAAAAGGTCCTTAGATGTCAAAAATAGTTTATTATAGGATGTCTAAGAAATATTGAAACGTAATTAAAATATTAAAGTTTGAAAATAGTTAAAGATGTTTTAAGCTAAAATATACTATATATGTTTGGAAGGCTAAGAGTTCAAATAAATACAACAATAAATACATTATATACATCCTTATATATAATTTGATAAGCCTTATTCCGGTAATAGAAATTACAAGGAAATTACTTTATAGATTTTGACAAACGAACACACATTTTAACGGTTGGGAGTCCAAAATGTCGTAAAAAATAGTCGTTTTCCAAGAAAACCCGATTTTCACAGATAATTTTTAGTCTATCTTTCTTTGTTTGGTCACCATGGAGACCGTTATTTGTTGTGTGACCTTAGATTTTTAAATAAAATATATATGTTTGGCAAAATAAATAATAGCTCAATCTTAATTTATTGGCCCTAAAACATAACAATTTTCTCTTTTGTTGAATATTTATCTTTGGATGCTGGTCATAGCACATCTAAATTTGAGATGCTTGAACTGGGGAAACATTTATTTTTCATTCAAACGTTGTTATCTTTAATTCACATTTAAATCAATAGTATTGAGCATAATTCGAAAATTAGAGGTCGAGTTGCTAAGTTTGTGAAAATATTTTTTACGTTATGTTTCACGCCTGATAAAAATATTATGTTTAAATATGTTTTGGTGTGTATTATAAGCTCAAAAAGATAAAATTATCTGGAATATAGTTTAAAAAAGTCATTTTAATTATCTAAATATAAATTTTGGTTTTCTTTTTTTCAAATAATGAGTTTTTGATGTTAACTTTCCTCAAATATTGGGTTTTGATGTTCATTTTAACAAGTAGTTACACAATACAAATATATAAGTGAAGATATATTTTCATTTTACGCTTGATTTTGAGGATATCATATTTAAAAGAGTAATGTTTTGTGTACCACATATATATTTTCACATGTTCTCTCTCTCGCGCGATCTCACACATTCTTTGTCACACTCCTCCCTCAAACAAACACACATATACACTCTATAAGGCTCTCTCTTTCTTATAATCTTCTCTCATTCTCTATCTCACACTTTATCCTCCCACACACACTCTCTACCCTCACAAACACTCTCTATCACAAAATTTATCTCACATTATCTTTATTATACTCTCTCTCAAACACTCACTTTCTCTCTCACTTTATCTCAAACCCTCTCTCTCCCTCAAACTTTCTATCTCTTTAACGCTCTTTTACAAACGTTTGCTCTCTCTCTCAAACAATCTCTCTTTCTCAAACGCTCACTCTCTCTCAAACTTGCTCTTAAAATCCCTTTTTCTCAAACTCTTATAAATCATCCACTCTCTACCTCACTTTCACTTTCTCTATCATCACTCTTACTCTATTTATCTCATAATCATTCTCTGTCACATTCAATCTCCCTCAAACTTTATTTATCTCAATATCACTCATTCAATCTCTCTCTAAATCATTCTCACTATCTCAATCTCAATCTCAATCTCTATCTCTATCTAAAACTTACTCTTTCTCTCAAATTCACTCTCTCTCAAACTCTCTTTATCTCAAACTAACTTTTTTAATTTCTCTCTCTAACATCTGTCTCAAACATTCTTTCTTTTAAACTCCTCCTATTTTCTCTCTCTAAACTAAACTCTCCAGGCTCTCTAACCTTCTCTCTAAACCCTCTTTCACACGCTCTCATATTTTCGCTCTCCTTCACACAATATGTCTCCCAAAATTCTACCCTCTCTCTTGATTCAAAGCCAAATAAATCGGTACATTTCGGGCCTACTACCACCAATTGATTCTCCATCAAGATTTGGCCAACTTTATATCATTGATTCAACTTTTGGAAATTGTTTACGGTCACTAAACGTTGTTTAGCATTCATTGCTACCTAGTACAATACAAATATTATCAGATATCCTCGATGAAAACTCTTATGCAATTTTATGTAAAAATGCAGGAAAATATTGGTAAGAGAAGGAACCTTACAAATAGTAGATTTAAGACTTTTTGACCAAATTTGTGCTGGTCATCGACGATACAACAAATAAACTGAAGAGGAAATTGCTAGGGTTTTTGTTTTTGAAGATGGCTTGCTACCACGACACTGTTATGTAATGGTGCATGGTAGACGAAGGGGCCCCAAAATGCTGTCAACGTTAAGCCCTCATTGTGTTCCTTTGATGTACCCCCTCCTATCTCCCTATGGTGAACCAGGTTGGGATCTTCAGTTGCAACACAATGGCCCTCGCAATCAAAATAAACGCACTAGAACGACCATGCTTAATTTTGTTTCTTATAAACTTGCTGTTGGTGGAGTTTTCTCCCAAATTCATCAGTCACATAAATTATTTCAGCAAAACTTAGTAGAACAGTACTGCAGGATGGAAGCACATAGGCTGCAATACTCAAGAGACAACCAAAAGAAATTGCGTACAGAACAAATGCAAGGCCTACAAGATGTCTTAGTATTCCGTGCACACCAACAAATCCTATAGCAGGAAGAATAATTATAATTCTACCTTCTACTTTTCAAGGCAGTCCATGAAATATTCAGCAGAGATACTAAGATGCTATGGCATTTGTTAGAAAATATGGCAAACCCGACATTTTATTTACATTCACCTGTGACCCAAAATGGTCTGAAATAACCTCTGCTATGCTTTCGAATGAAAAACTCGCTGATCTCCGTGATATTGTAGCTCACCTGTTCACAATAAAACTAAAAGAACTAAAGGAGATTTGTTTGGAAAAAATTGTTTGGAAAATAACGACGTACGTATATGTAATTGAGTTCCAAAACGAGGACTTCAGCACTACCACATGCTGTTCACCCTCGAAAATACTGAAAATCTCAGATAACCAGAGGACATAGATGATCTGGTTTCAGTGGAACTGCCCAACACCACGCAGTAGCCAAAGCTTTATAATATCGTACTCTAACGAATGATGCATGATCCATTCGGTAGTCGGAATCCCACTTCACCATGCATTAAACATGTCTGCTCAAAAAGGCATTTGCTGGAAGGACAGTCACAATGTCAATGGTTATCTCATATATAATTTGATAAGCCCGTTTCCAGTAATATAAATTATGAGGAAATCACTGACCTCTCATTTTAAAGGCTAGGGGTCCAGTATGTTGGTAAAAATAGCAGTTTCCAATTAAAAGCTAAATCTCTCCGAGTATTTTCAGCTTTTTATTCTTTATTTACATCACCATGGAAACTTTGATTTGTGCGTGAATTTAGCTCTATAAATAAATATTTCTCCCTGATAACATATAATACCAACCCAACACTTTAGGGATATGGAGTCATAAATACAAAGATTATGACCATTATCTCTATATTTATACAGAAAACCGATGATATTAGGTAATTTTTTTAAATTTGCATTTCTGATTTTTATTCTTCCCCTTCTTTGTATTTTAATATTTAACTCTGCTCTTATATATAATTGATAGGCCCTTTTCATGTAATTTAAATTACGAAAAAATGGCTGAACCAATTTTGACAAATGTCTAATCATTTTAAAGGTTAGGGGTCTGGGATGTCGTAAAAGATAGTAGATTAAAACAAAACCCCAAATTTCCTAGCAAATTTTCCATCTTTTACTTCTGTGTGGGGAGTGGTTCATCTTTGTAATCATTCTTAATTACATCACCTTGGAAACCATGATTTGTGTAACTGTATCGCCAAATAAAATATTTATCTTTGGTTAAAAATAATACATAGATTTTTACTTGAGTGTTTTGGTGCAACAAATAGATATATAGCTGGCATAAGGTTCCTTTTAAAGTTCTCATCGTGAAGTTAAGAAGGAAAATATATGTTTTGATTCAAATTAAACACCGAAAGTTAAATATCTACGTAAATTTGATAGTATTTGACGAGTAAGCTTTTTACTAAAAAGTTGAGTAAGGAAAAATTATACATAAATTTTCTCAATACATATTTATACTACATTTTATTTAAATAATCTGCGGCCATCACTGCAAAAATCCACCAGTCCTTATATATAATTTGATAAGCTCGTTTCCAGTAATAAAAATAACGAGAAAATGACTGGAAAGATTTTCCCAAATAGTCATTGTCATGGGAAAATTAAAAAATCCAATTTTTTATAATCTTAATCAACGCCTAGATACGAATTCTAATCAAAATCGTTAGAGCCTATTTTAAGAAAATCATTTTTCTCTTTTCGCTTTTCATTTAACTACTCTTAATTTTGGGGTTAAAAAGACATAGAGACACACGGCATTGCAAATACCACTCTTTAGGGTTTGGGGGTCATGAGACTTTGGCATTCATCAACATTTCGGGTTAGATTGTTTTTACAGTCAAAAAAATTTACCTTTAGTGTTCAAAAAGTTAAAAATAGATATATCTGCGTATGGCTTGAAAGTTATTAGTTTTATGAAAATATGATTCGAATGAAAATATTTGTATTATAGATAGATCTATATTTTTCTTTAATAAGTAATTTAATATCTCAAATAGTTTTTGAGATGTGATAATAAAAATGATAATTTACGCATCAGATCTGAGCCCTTCAAGTCATTTTGCCGAAATATTGAGAGTAGCCATATTGTTTGAAATATTTATAAATCGTTGTAATGAAATTTAATCAAAATAGTTAAAACTGATTTTGAGAAAATTGACTTTTTCGTTTTTTGTCTTTCAGTAAACTACCCTTAATTTTAGAGTTAGATATCCAATTCCAAAAACTCCTTGTGACAACCCTATGAAAACCCTAGATACCAAGGTTTAACCTGATCGGTAAAATAGTTTAGGCTCTAGTCAGGGGTTGAGAAAGAAAGACAGATGAATATCAAATACCACATTTTCAGATTCGGCGGTTCATGAAACGTCGAGATTCATCAAAATCTCGAGTTAATTTTTTTTTTTTTACGATCACAATATTTTCTCTACCTGTAAAATAGCGAGAAAGTAAAAATCTCTGTTTTCAAATATTTTCTTAAATACTTTGTAGCATGTTTCTTACATTCAAATTTTAAAAGTTATCAATCTATTTTTTTCCACAGATAATTTGGTGGAAATCATTGATGAGAGATTATTAAGAATTTAATCATTCCTAATAAATTTATATCTATATACATTTAACTATACCTATTTATTAATAAGGAATGGATGGTTATATTATGTTGTGTTCAGATGTAAAATGTATCTATTATCTAATTTATAGTGGGCGTTTAGCCCAAACGGGAAGTAAGACGTGGTATGTATATATATATATATATATATATATATATATATATATATATATGTCATGGTTAACTTAGTGATGGTTATCAGTACTTTATTATAACTAAGATATATATGAAACTCTTATTTCACTTTAAATCATTTATCACCATTAATATTGTTCCTTATATTAAAAAGTAACATGTTTTTAATTTCATATTTTCTTTAAATTAAGTTTCTCCACCACTCGCACCTTCTCGTTCATTTGTTTGGATAACACCATCACGGGTAGCACCTCCTACCACTTTGACGCGGTTTTTGGGGAAAGAAACCCGGGTTATGAATGATTCTTTCCTCCCCCCTAGCTCCCCGCCCCCACACATACACCTTTCCGTCCTCTCAAGGGAATCTGAGCCAGCTCCTCTGGTTTCCAATGGCTGCTCTAACTGTAGACTGCCCGGATGAAGAATAGCCATAGATTTATATTTTGTGTGGGTTAGGCCTTCATGTAGACGTGATTTATAGAAGACGTGTCTGCCAGTGCTTCTATCCTCTTTCGTTAAAGGCGGACCCCTATATATATATATATATATATATATATATATATAAAATTTAGCCAATGACCCTCATTCCTTTATAACCGACTTCTTTTAATTTTTTTTTTGTTCTTCACTGTTTTCTTAAAGAAATGTAAAACAATGATAAAACTGAGTTGGTGATTAATGTCATGGTTTAATTATATTTTTTCATTAAGGTACAGGAATAATTAGTTGGTATAATTTGTGTAGATAAACCGTTAATAATTTATTAATTTGGTTTATCTACTAACTACTTCTTTTTTTCCATAGCCTTGTGTTCAGGCTATACGCCTATTTACTAATTACGCTATTGATTTAGTAGTGATGAGATTATAATTTAAAGGAAGTGTACCCACATTTGCGTAGAGTGAGAGTGGGAAACCATTTCGAATAAACCAATCTCAGTACACCCTACAAGGATTCAAGCCCCGATATTCCAGCCAATCTATCGTGGGAGTGACTTCTTAGACCATGCGGCCACCGAAGCTGGTCAATCATTTGTTGAGTTTATTTATCTTCCTTATACAATTATATTCACAAATATGTATGATATGTGTTAGTGTATATATATATATATTATATATTATATATACATATATATTATATATATTATATATACATATATATATACATATATATTATATATATTATATACATATTATATAATATAATATATATATATATATATATATATATATATAATATATATATTAGAAGACGAATACTTCGTATACTTAAATGATTAAATGCAGTTTTCGTAGGAATCTTGAATATACAGAATATCAAGTTAAAAGTAAATTATAAAAATTTTCACTATGCCTTCAAAAGTTTTTTTAAATCTATGATGTCGTTTATTTAGTTGATTATTTTAATACATCCAACAAAAATAAACATTACGTTTAGAAATGAATACTTCATCTTATGTTATAGATAAGGGTATGCAAATAGAGCAGATGTTAGTTTAAATAAACTTGTAATAAACTGACAAAATAAATAATCCTTATAAAGAGCAGCGTTGGACACGAAGACTAAACGTTAGGTCCGTCTAGTTTAGTTTGCAGGTTACGGGAAGGTTGGGGCTCAATTTTCAACCAGATGTGCCAGGAGAGGCCTTTTCTCAGTCATTTACGACATTACCTTAATGCATATGTCAGTAAGTTTCCTCTAAATACTACCTTCCTCATCCCAAGACCATTAGTGTAATTAAATGCAAATAGTCCGTAAGGGTAATAATATGAGAATGATAATAGCCAAAGTCTATAGGATATTATTGTGCTCCTGCCCATATAGCAGTGAGGTCAGAAACCAAAGCTTAGCTACTTATGGCCCATATCTTTTTATCTTTCGGTGATATTAAGGTTTGTGTTGCCTAAATGGTTTACAGTTCTTTAATCCAGAAAAAGTGGATACACTTTTACTTACTCTGCGTTTTTCTCTCTAGCCCTTTAGTGTAAATATGTAGATATCTCTGGTGGGTATAATCCAATCACGATAACTATGGTATTTTCTGTATTTTGAAATACTACCTTAAATATCTCTGAATTCCTACACATCGATATTGATTTGACACTTTAAAAAAGGATTTTAAAAAATTGATAAAATATGTTTTTAAGGTGGATGGATGAAGAACCACATCTTAGTAACATTTGTACTTACAGAAAATGGCAAAGTAAACGTAAGCCGCCTTTAGTAAGACGTGGAGTATTGTCTAGAACCTCCTTGTTTGCTTGATGAGTATGCAACCTGAACGTGAGTTAGATGTGCTCCTCTTCCATCCGAAGCTTGGCATTTACTCATCCATTCGGCTGGTTAGTGGTGCCCGTACCATATGGTATAAAGAAAAAGTACTAGTTTAGCTCAGAAAATATACTGGTTCTTCGTTGTCCTCCATACTGAAATTCTATAATCGAGCCTGTAAGAGCATACCACTTTTGTTGGAAAGGTATGTTCACATACCTACCAGGACAATTTTACATGGCTCTTTCAACATGGGACCACAACGTATTTAAACCTACACCAGGTTTGAACCTACGAACATCGGGTCCTAATGCTAGCACTTTACCCCAAGACCACCAACGTTGATTCTAGTGCCTCCAAAATGCAGTAACGTGTCGTGGAATGCTGCCATGGTAAGCAGAACTTATCAAAACTGTAGCTCTAATATGTTTACTCAGTACGCATGTGATTAATCTCGTATTGGATCTACTGTACAGAAGTCACAAGGGAACGTGCATTCGTTGATAGCGGGCTAGTTAAAGTTCTAATGAGGGGAGAGAACCGATTCACAGATACTGATTAGATGTGTATAGCATGTTTTTGTATTGTATTTTTGTCGGATATACCAAATGTACGTTCGTTAATAAAAACCTTTGGTTTGAATAAAATAGGACTAGGAAATACTCTTAAAATTTTCACTGTACTGAAAACCTTTTTAAAAGTATTTTGTTGGTTTATTGAAGTTGTATAAATAGGTTATTAAATTCCAATAAATGTAGTAATATTATAAGATAGCAATTAAAATATTATAGAAGGTCCTCAATCGATGTTAATTAGAAGAAAATATTGTTAATCAAGAGAGAACAAGTGGTTTACAAACAAAACCAAAACCTAGGATTAATTAAGTACTCACTTCTAGATCTTTAAACAAGTGATGTTCACAATGGTAGCAAGTCATGACACACCCTTTCTGGGAGTATATCTCAGGTATAAACACACACGGCCTTATGGATGTGTGTTGTTTAATACTGGTAAAAGGGTGAGGGTGGTATATTAATTTACAAGTAGCCATTTCAAATTCAAGACCAATTCCCAGACTCAGCTCACCTGTTGGAAGGCATGCGGGATATATTCCTCACCTGAGTGAGATGACGATTATCAAACAGGTCTGTATTATGTGTCTTGTCTTAAAGATTGTTGAACAGAAGAACACCCGTGGCGACAGCTCCGTCTAGTTATTACAATATCATTACAGAGGCAGTTGGGGTAGACCGCTCGCTGAGGCACGGAATGGCGTGAAAACTGACGTCTCTTCTTATTACTCACCTTTTTATTTTCTGATCGTTGATATTTTGTATATATATAAAAAACCATTTCATCAGTTTATATCACAGTCGACATTACATGCCGCCACCTGCCGTATAAAATGTATAATCCTTTTAAAATTAAAATTGAACAAAAGAGTTTTACTGACGAAAGTCTAACTGCCTCCAAATAATTCTGGGATCACGATCAATTTAAAGATCAAGAACAATTCAATTGATGTTCACAAAATATTACGTAAATATTCTTCCCGTGTTTTTAAATTGAAGCCATCACGATGCAGTTAATTTAACATTCAATTAACTTTAATATTTGTCAAGGGAAAAAAATTTTTGTTAAATAAACATTAATTGAAGGTTACCACCTGTTCTAGATAGTCAATCATGTTACAGGAAACTTCAACAGGGCTATTTGGTTGTTTTTTTATCGTATGCAGACGACTTAATTGGTTAAGTATGTCCACGTCTTGCGAGCCTTAAAATGTCGTAGACCTTTGTTACACTTTACTCTGCATACCTAATAGTCTTCCTTTGAAAGAACTTGCAGCAAATCTAGCCTAATCCATGGGTTTTGGAATCTTGATCTCACAATAGTTTCTTTAAGTGAAGGTTAAATTGGGGTCACAATGGATTAGATTTCCTGTGGTGAGATGTCAAGGTTTGAATTTTGGCCAAGTGCAATTTGGGCGTGAGTGTATCACAATAATTTTTCATATACCTCTTTTTCTTCTGAATATTCTATAAACTAGTGTATTCATCCATTACCCTTAAATGAAGTAATTATTAAACGTGATACTAAACGTTCATTAACAAGCATACATTCCTCGGAATATATTCTCATGTTCGCCTGAGGTCTGGATGAAAACCTGACCTTCGAAAATTTATAACTAGGGACCGAATTTCGCCTGTTTGCTTTCAATTTCTATAACCATTAATCATATAATGTTAGGATATATGTGTTTTTCATATTATTACGAGAAAAATAGGTTGATTTAATAGTTCGTATAATTTGTCACGATACGATATTTTGAACAGTAGTCTGAGATTGGTAATTTAAACATTTTATATTTTAAGCCCATTTTATAAGTGTTATTTTCATATTATTTTATTTAGAAATTACAGAACTCATGTTTTATTTAATAGTTGAAAAAGTATTTGTTTTAAAGTTGTATTCACTTCAGTTCGAATAGGTATTCACATTATATATAATAAAGAAATTGCCATATTGGTACATGCGTCTCTTCACACGTCTTAGCCTGAATTTATAGTCAACAGCTCTATACCATAAAAGCAGGAAATAACACCAATTATCTGGCTTTAATCTCAATTTGTTACCGAGAGATGCTGAGCTCTTTCCAACACATGCAATGCTACTTTTAGATAAATAAAATAAAAAACACTAAAGTTTACAAGTGAAGTATATTGCTTGCTCTCTCTTTCTCTCTCGCACCTGCACTGCGAGGTTTGACCTTGAATTATTGCGAGCGCTGGAAATAAGCAAACTGATTGTTTTTGACCCGTCGCCTGCTGCATGTGTAAGGAAGTAAAACAACAGTACAGTCACAGACTAATAAAACCTAAATTTAAATACTCCAGAAAGCAATTCAATAAAACAGATAAATACAAATTTCCTATTCTGATGGTTTTTGCCTATTTTATGAATATGAGCCTTTGGCTTTGAAGTCTCTTTTTTATCTTTTCCATACGGAATGTATTTTCAGCTGAAATAAAAAGTATATTTCTTAAAAATTTTAGGTTGCAGCATACTTGTTTGAAATAGAGCGCAAATCCAGTGGGGGCGCATCGGACGACTTCTGGTAGGAAAAGAAATGCCATTGTAAGAGAAAAGTTCCACTTCTTCGGACACGGCAAATTTGAAACGTTGTACCTTGACATTGTGTTAGCAAGAACTAGTCCTTAGCTTCTCAAATTGCATCTTAACATAAAATATATCCAATTTAATATTGAAAATCTAGAAAAGTATTTTTAGATTAAAGGCAAGGGATCGCTTCATTGGTTGATGGTCTAAGGCGTCACTCTCGCAGTAAACTGGACCGTCGATGAAGGAGAGATCTAGACTTTAATCTCAGTCCAGTGTAATCAAGGGATTTTTTTACCAAACGGATTTCCATTCTCCCTTTATACAAATTCAGGTACACTTACTCTACACTCAAACTTACTAACCCCTAACACATTAGCGTAATTAATATGCCTAAATATTTCTACAAGCCGAACAATTAATTAAATGTGGTGCTAAAGAAA
>JAVRXN010000003.1:67757575-67767575 GCA_033556935.1 Timema podura | reverse complement strand
TAGCGATGAATAGAAGAAGAAGCAGAATATGAGAGGTGAGTTATTGTTTTAATGTCCTCCATTAAGTTTTTGTGTGGAAACGGTGGTTGTTTGGGGGCCGGGGAGGGTTGGAAAGCGGTAAGAAAGATGGAGAAGTACAAACAAGTAAGGACGCACTGTGAAGAGTGGTTGCTAAACATGAAGGAAGTCAGAGTTAAGTGACTAATTAAGTGGCGAAATTGGTCTTCTTCGTGTTTGAGCTTTGCCTGATGGTTCCAGCCTTAGGAGATATCTTAGAGATATCTTCTGTGTGACATCAGCTGTGTCAAAAAACCATTAACGGAATACAATGCGATTTTATCCACCATACTAAATTCTCACCATCCACCTCAACCATCAAAACCCACCCACTTTAACTTCCTCCCATAACTACAACTACAATATTTTACATAGGTTCTCTTTCTCATTTTCACTTCTATTTTACAATTTCATATATTTATTCCTCTAATTTTGTTTTTCCATCAAGTCTATCCCTTAATACAGATGGTGTTTTTTTTTTACTTGTGTTTGGTTCTTTCTGAAATACGCAGAAGGAAATATATCTTAGGCACCAAATCGTGTAAGGGTTGTTATAACCACCTTATAGAGGGAGTGAAACATTATTAATATTTGACCTATTTGTTCTGAAGGACTATAACTTGTAATGTTCTCTATATTTATATTCATCTCTCTCTCTCTCTCTTCTCTCTTATCTTTTACCACTGGTCATTGGTATGATCAATATACTATGACAACTTTGCTGACCCAAAAACATAATAAGATATCTAAGGGTATTTTGTTGTGGCTGGTGTATATTATCAATTAGTTATCACCACCAGTCATATGGGTTCCAAAAACTAGTTTTAGTTTTGCCAAGTTATTTCTTAAGAAGTTATAAATAATGTGTTTTTTGAAAGCAGAAAACTTTCAATCATTATGTGAATGATATATAACAAAAATTGTCATAGAACAATATTTGTTCTTGCTAATATTAATCCCTTATAATAGTGACTGATTCAATATACAGGATCTTTGGAAACTCATAGCCCAAATTGCACATAAAACTTTTTTTTAACCAAAAGTAATACAAAAACCCCATACACTTACAGCTGCAAACCTATGCTAATACCAATAAATTGTGTCCAAAGTTTCAGAGTACAGCGCTGGGATAACAAAGCTGTTCAAGCATGCGTGTACATCAGGATGCATATGAGTTAGGCGCGTGGCACTACACAGATCAATAACTTGGAGCACAGCAGCAGAACATACCACAATTAATTGTAAAAAATACACAGCAGTCCATATAAAAATGCGAGTACATTCTGAGGGGCATCATTAACGGTCCTACATCACAAAAAGTCCTTGTCATTATTATATGTGCAGTGACACACGCCTAACTCCTATGCAACTTGTTGTATATACATGCTTGACAGCTTTGCTATCCCGGCGCTATACAACAAAACTTTGAACACAACTTAATGGTATAAGCATAGGTTTAGGGATGTAACTGTACGGGGTTTTTGTATTACTTTTGGTACAAAAAAAATCATATGTGCAGTTTGGGCTATGAGTTTACGAACATCCTGTATATAATATTAAAACATATTCGATTATATTCTACGCATATTAAAACCCATTTTATTGATTTATCATCTAAATACTAACACCAATCTAATAAATTGATCATACGTGAATTAGCATCAATTTTACTAATTTAGCATACATATTATATTAAAACTTTGATGATTAGTAAAACTAGTATTTATTGATGCCCATTTAAATAATTCAATAGATATATAGTAACCTTCAATTAACTACTTCAAGCAATGTATTTCAAAACCGATTTGAATATTTTACCATCCTTAAACCATTTGTTTAATTCAACATACATTTATTAGCACCGAAATTACTAGCTCAAGAGACATGCAACGTCACCCATTTGACTACCCTGTGATAACATTTTTATCACAGTATTAAATCTAACTATAAACTCTCGCATATTATCTAAGTAGATAAAATGTAATTTTAGCTAGACTTATGAAAAGGGAAGCAGTTAAATCAGACTTAATGCTTAAATGAACGAAACTCTTACACTACTACTACTAGCTATTTGTATGTTAAGAACAACCTCACTGAGAATACCTGGTTGTCTTAGTGATTTGACACATTATGACTTACACTGGTTTTGAAGAGCAACATCACTTGGGGGAACAAATAAACTAATAATAAATAAACACTTGCATATTAACGTGGAAAATGTATGAGGATGGACATGAAATAAATAAAAATACTATTTTTTTTTTCAATTTTTGTATCTTAGGTTAAACGACATCACCTGTCTGTGGAGCTCACATAGCTAAATTTATATGATAATAAAGCTATACTTGAAATGTAAAAATATAAATATAAAACTTAATGTGTCTAATTTTTAATTTAAATTTTAAATCTGGAAACAATGTTCAGTTATCAATGTTAAGAGAAACTTATTTAAAAAAATATTTGATGTAAATAAATAAAAATACATTTTTATTTTTAAGTAAACTAAAATTAACTCTGCTCATAATAAAATTAAATAATAAATTATTAAATTGAGAAAATTTTACTCTTGAGACTTAAAGAACTACTCATGAGTTTGATTATGGCTCAAATCATGAAAATGAACATTGAAAAAAGTGAAATAATTTTTGAAAAATACTTGATTCTTTAATTATGTAGAAAGATAGCTTTTATGGTGATAGTTCAGTTTTTTGTAGAACATTTAAGAATAATAGATGTTTTTGGATGGCTTTAAATGGGGATGGATACATCTTAGATCAAAATAGAAACATCTCCCCCGTGGAGTTGGTCTTCTGCTGATAAAAATCTCGTATAAAATTATTTAAATAGTGAAAATCTTCATTATACAGTTAATAATTATGGAATTCTCTCAAAAACCTTACGAGTCCTAGTTAGGATCTAGAGCTAACTGTAGACATTTCAACTTTCAACTTCATTTTGATAATATTAACTCCTGTTGTAAAACTGTGGATTAATGAAAACTTTTAAATGACGTCAAAAATAAGAAAACCTTAATCAAAATTAAAATTGGGCAGGGTCACTTCCCCCGGAGACAAATTTAAAACGTTATATATTAAAGTTGAGGAGGTAGGCTCTTAACAAAAGTATACAACATCCAAAACTGTATATTTAAACTGATGACATTAAAATGGATAGGTAGGAAATAGTAATGGAAATGCAAGAATAGTTTTAAAATTTGGTAGAATCGATATATATATATATAATTGACAGATAACGAAATTCGAAGCACATGGCTTTTAGGTGTCTACAAGAACTCCTCGTGTTTTTTATTATATAGCTTCTCTTTCACACGCTATTTCTTCCAGCGGCGCCAGCTTTAACACAACAGCAAAGAAAAATGGAAGGGATTAATTAAACACAATGGTAAGCGTCCAATATGTTACCTCCATTGTTTATTTATATATTTCCATATCTTCTTAAATTCTTAGATCGTTCGTATGCCATGTTTGTTTTAATAAAATAAACGTTATGGAAATACATCGCTTTTGGCTAAATTTCCAATCAATATGTGTTAGTATATAAATAATATTTACATTTAAATTTACTTGACAGCTATTAAATAAACGGGGTAGGGTCTGTTATCTCACAACCTCAACAGATACGTATCAACACATATTTGGCATCCTCAATATTTATTTATCAACATCCACTTTACTATATCAACCAATATTTATAGACACCTGTTTGATTACTTCAATATACATCTATATACACACATTTGACTACCTTAAGAGACGTGTATATACACCTATTATACTAGATACACTACAATATACATTTTGCAGCATCCCTTTGAAATACTGAGGTGGCAGGTACAATCCAATTCCTCCGTCTGGAGACGGTATCGAATAACGGAAACGGACCAGAGGAAACCCTTCCAAACGACGCCATATAAATGCATGGTACGTAACTTGACAGGGGGGAACACATTTATCTGCGGGGAGGCATTGAAGGGAACTTCCATGAGAGAACGATATTAAGAACAACAGTAATCGCGGGTGGTTTAAAGTGGGTGGAGCAGGCACAGTCGCCCACTTAACATGGATTTATAACGCGACCAAGTCCGTGACATAGATATCTTACATTTATAAAAAAAGAAAACGAGGCTTGAACGCTTACAAATGAAGTAAAAAAAAATGTATGGCGGAAAAGATTTATACTTACGGTTTAAAAAGCTTTTTCTAAAACTTTTTAAAATGGAAACATAAATAAGAGATACATTATACAAGGTTTAAAAGAGATGTATGTTTCCAGTAGGTTGTAAACTAAGATTATTAAAATGTATCAATATAGGCTAGTAATATTTAGTTTTTTCACTTTTTTGATGTTGGCTTAATAAATGCTTCAAAATTATATGTCCCTTAGTGGGTCTTTTAATTAATGATACTTCCTTAATATTAAAAATTATTTTCTTTTTCTTTTTACACAAATGAGTCAAATATTTTACCAAAAAATAAGCCATAAATTGTCTCTTTAATTAGATTGTTTGGGGGTTTATCTTTGTAAAATTATTATGTCATAGATAATTTTTCTTTAGGTATTTTAAAAATGGAGATATGTCTTTCTAACCAAACAGGATGATCAACAGCTTAGTTAGCCTTCTTAAAGAGGGTAAGAAATTTGTTAAATATGGTAGGACTTAGTATCAAGAAATAATATTATAGAATATAATCCCTTAAAATAGTTTAAAAAAATATAATCACATATCTGTTATTTAATTTAAATTTGTTGTGTACATTGAAGTAGTGTGTTTGGTTTAAATAATATTTCTATCTTATACCAAAATTATAGTCCGAATCTATTAAAGGCATTTTAAATGCATATTAAACCCTTTCATTAGTTAATTTAATAATTCTTTTAAAAGAGCCGTCATATTGTATTTACTAATTTTAAAACACGTACTAACACCCATTGCAGCTAGCGTATGTTAAAGACACCAATATAATATAGATTAAGGAGGAATAATTTAAAGTAAATATAACCGCATTTACATTTACGTGGAGAGAGATAGTAGAAACCTAATTCTTAAAAATTATCCCAAGTGCAATAGTCTGGGATTAAAGCCCTAACCTCTTTCTCACAGGCAAACCAAATTAAATGAGCTTCAAATTTAGTCCAAGCGCCACCTTAGGCAGCTTTATATCTACTGTTATAAATTTTAGCTTTAAATTGATTATATATACGAATTAAAATAATATGTTATCGATGGCTTATTGTAAATAATATATCACTTGACCATTTTCTTTAGAAAGATGTTATACCAGACTCCTTAAAGAAGCAACCTACACCACAGATAAGCTCTTTGAGCGGTATATCACGTGAATAAAGGTGTTCTACATCCTTTGTTTATCTCGTAGCGATCTTGCGTTGTGTGTTGAGCTTAAATAATATTATTGAACAAAAATATTCGTTCAACACGTGTTTATATCTTAGTAGATTTATTTGCAAGGATTAATAAAAAAAAAAAAAAAAATAATAACGAATTCGTGAAGGGTTAAACTACGTTATTTTATTTTAAGGGTGGACGGCTGCATTGACGTATTTCTGTGCGCATGCACACGCACAGCTGTGGCTTCCACACAGAAATGAACCCGAATAAAGATCTCGTCACTGGTGTAAATCAGCACGTTACTTTCAAGGCCACATTTATAGTATAATACTAGTAGACAACCTTTCTTTCAGTAGAAATAACAAGTAGTTAAGGCTCACGTCTGAATCTCTACTATTGTATTTGTATACCCTGATTTTATTACGAAAGGACATTTGAAGAGTTTTTTAGAAAATGCAAGCTTTTTTGTGGTCAACATTGATAACAATAGTTTTATTTATTATTAGTTTTGTTTAATAGGTATTGGTAATATAATAACAAAATTTAGAGTAGAATATCACATGATTTGACATACGAATACGTGAAAGTAGATCTAGTTACTTTTTTAGATGTCAGGTATGTCTATTTTTAAGAAAATTGGTATGTATATATTAATATCCGGCTCTTAAGTTGGGAATGTATGGATCGCTAGAAACGGGCAGTCTTTTTACAGATTTTGTAGCTAATATTGATTTTATTAAAATAAATCAAATATTGTTATCATAGAAACATGGAATTTAATTATCTTCACATGGTGATATCAACACTTCTTGAATATCTTTCAAGGGTGTCCTAGAATTTAATGATAACTCAAATATTTCTCATTAAATGCTATTATTATGCTCATGACAAATACTCAAAAACTTTTGATGATACCATTTGAAAAATATTTAAATCTATATTCATATTGATTCAATACTTGGATTTTTAATGTTTTGCTATAAAAACTGCAAAAACACTGACAATTTTTTGCATACCATAATC
Source organism: Timema podura (assembly GCA_033556935.1). Classification (NCBI taxonomy): domain Eukaryota; kingdom Metazoa; phylum Arthropoda; class Insecta; order Phasmatodea; family Timematidae; genus Timema; species Timema podura. The sequence goes on along the minus strand of JAVRXN010000003.1, from coordinate 67,761,127 downwards.
TGCCACCGTAATCGCTACATTCAGTCCAAAGTGATAAATAACTCTCACATTTCACTTGGCAACCGTCAACTTTGAGGTAAAGTTTCAAATATATTTTTAAATTGTTACACACGAGTAATTAAGGGTTATATCTAGCAGTTAAGAATAAATAAATACACCCACAACGAAACGACATTAATAAATCGCATGTAAGAAAAACAACCCCGGCTCACCAGTTCGCATATGAAAATATTCGAGTCTGTATAATCTTTACATTACCCTCAAAGGAGATCTTAAACTTGGCAGGTATGACTTATTTTGACAAGTATACCATCAATGTGGGTAGGATAAGTTTTCACCACAATAAATAGGGCGTTTTTACCTATTCTCTTTCCCCAAATCCGTTATATCACTCTTCATTATCTCACTATTCTCCTTAACTTTACCTTCTCTCCCCATTTCCATTCCTTTCTCTCTTGCATCTTTAACTTCATTTAAATATAAATAAAAACCACTTTATACTTGTTGGTATATCTTTATACCAGAGTTGTTTACCTGTCAAAAAGATTATTCATTTTTACAGTTGACCCACTTTCTTCTGGAAACGACTTTTTTTGATGAAACCATATAATTCTGTAGTACTGCTTTGTAACATCCTAAATACTTTCAAACGAGTTCACCTTTCTTCCTGTAGATCAAAGTTATCTAACAAGAGTTTAGATTGTAAGTAATAATCGAATCTCTTGAGAAAATTGTTTGTGACCAGAGGACGGGATAAATTAGGAACAAACTCTCTAAAATATTTTAACTTTACACAAAATGTAAAGTTATTGTTTGACATAACTCTGCAGCTAAAGGCTGTGAAGAACTGTAAAACGTCAAAGGAGGACTTCTATTTATTTTTTTATTACCTCCCCACCCCTCAGAGAGAAATTATTTTGATCGTAAATAATATCGAACTGGATATTTTGATAAATCTCTATTTTTAATGAGCCCCTGAAACCAAAATTTGTTTTCACAGTGCAGGCGGACTGCCTGTCTCTCTGTCCAGCTGTCTGTACCTCAGGCTAGAGCAAAATCTGTTTTACCTATTGGGCTATAACTTGGTATCTGGGGTATTCATTAGGTCCCCCCTAGATATGTTTAGAATTAGACATCCAACCCTAAGGTTAGGGGTAGTTTACTGTAGGACAAAAAGAAAGGAATATATATTTTCTCGAAATTTGTTCAAACGATTTTGATTAAATTTGATATCTAGACGCTGTTTATAATAATAAACTAGAAGGCAATCCTCATTTTCTTATGAGAATGACTTTGATGGTACCTTACTTAGGGGAAGTTTTGCAATTTTGATCATTTCTCCTCGACTATTTGAGATACAAAATAACTTATCATTGTAAATATCTGGTACTATTAAAGAAAAAAAATATATATATATATTTGAAAACTATATTTATTAAATCAATAGTTTTTTATATATAAGCCAAAATATATAATTTTTAATCCAGATCTTAGAAAGCAATTTTATTCTTATGCTCTTTGGTAGACAAAGATGTTTCTCTCTTCTTAATTTTTCTGTAACACTGTTCTAAGTGAAGCAGAGAAGTGTCCCTTACCCATTACTATTTGTAATGGTAATGGAAATGGTCATGGACAAAGTGGCAGGAAAACTCGGCAAGGAAAGAATGAAAGCCATGGTGATGGCTGATGACTTGATGTAATGGGGGAAGAAGGAAGAGGAAGTACAGGAACAACTACAAGAATGGAATTATTTAGTGAAAGTGTGTGGAATGAAATGTATCATGGCAAGGTGTGAAGTGATGGTAATGACAAGGAAGTTGATGAGGCCTAGCAAAGCAATAAAGTTGGATGAAATTGAGCTGAGAGATGTGCAGAGCGTAAAATACTTGGATGGGTGATTGAGGATAAAGGTGGAAATAGAGAGGACTTAATGAGAAAAGGACAGCAGGGAAAGTTGTTCTATAGGTGTGTGATAGACCTGCTACTGGGAAGATCAGCGCCCTTGAAGTGTATGGAAGTGTTTTACAATATGAATCATATACCTATTGTCACATATGAAGCAGAAACATAAACATTGAATGAAAGATAGACAAGGAAAGTGGAGGCCAGGGGAATAAAGTTTGTGAGGAGCATGTTAGCTGTCACTAGGAGAAACAAGACTATGAATGAATCTGTCCGGGAAATAGTGGGGGTACAGGGAGTATATGAGATAGTAGAGGAAGCAAGACTAAGATAGGATGGGCATGTAACGAGGATTGAAAAGAGAGGATGCCAAAGAGAATGTTGGAAATGAAGTATGTAGGAAAAATACCCCAGGAGAGGCCAATAAATAGATGGGAGGAGCAGATAACAGAATGAGTTCTAGTGAGAGGAAAGTAATATACGAAATTAAAGCAAGAAGAATAGTGAAAGTGTAGAGGAAGATGGAGGCATTTTACCAAAATGGCCCGGCCACCGGCTAGAAACAGTTGATGATGATGATAATGATGTAGAATACTACTAAGCACGTCAAATATTTGATTTAAATAGATTATTTGTTAGGTAAGCGTTAAATTCTCCCTAAAGTATTTATAATGTACTGATGATGACAAAACGTTTAGAAACTAGTTGATTCAGCCGGTAGACAAACCATTTCTCATCCCTATGGAATAAGGCATCCAACTTTTAGATTAGGAGTCAATTAATATAACATTTTTAATATATCATGTTCCATTCAATGCATTTTATATAAATTACATTATACCCTTGCTTGCTCCAAAATTATAACATATTATTTTATACAGGAAGATATTTCTATCATTAGCTTTATTTTAATGTAACAGTTTTGAATTGCTTCATCATATTTAAATTTAATTTATTTAGTTAAATTTGCTTTGTTTCATTATAAGGTCTGTTTGACCAATTTTTTTTAACTCTTTTTGTGTTTAATATAATGCATTTAACCTATTAAAATTAGCTTTGGTAGACCACATAGTCTAATATGTCACTCTCGCAATATACTAGAATGCTGATGACAGGAAAATCGATTTTCAATACTGGTCAGGTGTATTGAGGGTGATTTTTCCTAAAGGGGTTTACACTCTCCCTGCGCGCAAATGCGGGTACACTTTTCTAAATTAAACATTCTTAGTCCTTAAAATATTAGAGTACTCAGTACATAGGCGTATTTCCTGAACGAATATAAAAACACAGTGCTAAGATAAACTTATTAAAATCAAACATTCTTGTCATCATTGACCAACTGGTGTGGATCGTACCATTTTATACTGTAGCAGGTCATAAAAATTACATTAATATTTATATGTTATTTATTATCAATTTATTAAAAGTAATTCCTTTTACCAATTAAATAAAGTATTTACATAGTGCTAAAAAAATTAAAATCATGTATGATAGCAAAAAAACTTAATTTAAAACTCGTAGGGTGCTATTAAGTTCATGTTATTAACTACCATGTGGTTTTTAAAACCTCTCACAAACACAAAGAAGATAATATATATTTTGTAAGGTTATTCATATCTATAAGTTTAGATTAAATACATGAAAGTTGTA